>JAJPUD010000159.1:491800-712243 GCA_023553655.1 Myrmecobius fasciatus | reverse complement strand
AAAAAAAAAAAAAAAAAAAAAAAAAAAAAAAAAATGAAGAAGCAAAAGAGAGCTCTCACCATAGACAGCTTTTATCGAGACAGGGAAGGGCTGACCCCAGATCCTGAGGTTCCTTTAGACAAAACTTCAGAGGATATTATTAAGAACCATCACTGGTCCTCTTTTCAAAAGGCCTTTCTGGAAGATTGCATACAGAATCTCAAAAGAGAGCTGGAGGATAAATGGGAAAATTAACTAAAGTCAGTGCAAGAAGCCCTCCAAAAGAGATATGATAAAGACACCAATTTATTGAAAAATAAGATTAGTGAAGTGGAAAAAAAGTGCAATGAACAAATTGGCCAGTTACAAAAGGAGCTTAAAAAGGTAATTGAAGAAAACAACACTTTAAAAATAAGAATTGAACAAATGCAAGTGAATGACTCAATAAGACTTCAAGAATCAGTCAAACAAAAACAAAAAAATGAAAAATTTGAAGAAAATATGAAATATCTCCTAGGAAAAACAATTGACTTGGAAAATAGATCTAGGAGAGACAATATAAGGATTATTGGACTTCCTGAAAGTCATGATGAAAAAAAGAATGTAAACAATATCTTCCAGGAAATCCTGAAAGAAAACTGCCCTGAGATTGTAGAATCAGAAGGCAAAATCACCATTGAAAGAATTCACTGATCACCTCCTGAAAGAGACCCCAAAATTAAAACCCCAAGGAATAGCGTGGCTAAATTTCAGGACTATAGCACCAAGGAACAGATTCTGCTAGCAGCTAGAAAGAAACAATTCAAATACCGAGGATCAATAATTAGAATCACATACAATCTGTCAGCCTCCACATTGAAGGATCGAAGGGCCTGGAACTAGATATTCCAAAAGGCAAAGGAACTTGGATTACAGCCAAGAATAACCTATCCAGCTAGAATGAGCATTATCCTCCAGGGAAGAAGATGGTCATTCAATGATATAGGTGAATTTCACCTGTTTCTAATGAAAAGACCAGATCTGAACAAAAAATTCGACATCCAAACACAGAACTCAAGAGATGCATAAAAAGGTAAAAAGAAAAGGACTCTTGAGAAGTTTATTTCTACTAGCGGGATACTTAAAGTTTGGGGGTATAATTAACTAGATTTTACTTTGATAATATGAAAAAGAGAACTAGAGGGGGAAAGAGGGAAAAAGAGGTAAAATAAGATCTTTAAAAAAAAGGAGGTAAAAACAAGGTAAAATCTCTTGAAGAGGCAAAGAAAACCTAATATAATTGGAGAGAAAGAGGGGAGGGAGATGAGCATTGTGTAAATCTTACTCTCATCAGGTTGGGCTCAGACACTTGATTTCACATAGAAACTTGTCTGTTGCTAGAGGGAAGTGGGAGGGAAAGGAGGAAAAGAAAGGGATAAACTAATAGAAGGGAAAATAGAAGAATCAGGGGAAAGGAGTAAAAACAGGGGGAGGGTACCTAAAGGGTGGAGTATTGTTTGGGGGAGGGGGTCATCAAAAGCAAAGTACTGAGGAGGGGGAAAGGGAGAAAGGGGAAAGGAAAGGGGAAAACATAACTTGGGTAAATAAGATGGCAGGAAATAAAGGATTAGTTATTCTAACTGTGAATGTGAATGGGATGAACTCTCCCGTAAAGCAGAAGCGGATATCAGACTGGATTAAAAATCAGAATCCCACAATATGTTGTCTACAAGAAACACATCTAAAACATAGTGACACATATAGGATGAAGGTAAAAGGCTGGAGCAGAAAATATTATGTTTCAGGTGAACCAAAAAAAAGCAGGGGTAGCAATTTTTATCTCAGATCAAGTAAAAGCCAAGATAGATCTAATCAAAAGAGATAAGGAAGGAAACTATATTTTATTAAAGGGTACCATAGATAATGTAGCAATAGCAATACTAAATATATACGCACCAAGTGCAATAGCATCCAAATTCCTAGGGGAGAAATTAAGAGAGATGCAAGAAGAAATAGACAGCCAAACTATACTAGTGGGGGATCTCAACCTTGCTCTCTCATAATTAGATAAATCAAACCACAAAATAAACAAGAAAGAAACTAGGGAGATAAACCAATTGTTAGAAAAGTTAGGTATGATAGATCTATGGAGAAAGTTGAATGGAGACAGTAGGGAGTTTATTTTTTTCTCAGCAGTCCATGGAACCTATACAAAAATTGACCATGTGTTAGGGCATAAAAACCTCAAAATCAAATGCAGAAAGGCAGAAATAGTAAATGCATCTTTTTCAGATCATGATGCAATAAAAATCACATGCAATATAAGGCCAGGAGAAAATAAACCAAAAGTTAATTGGAAATTAAATAATCTAATCCTGAAGAACGAATGGGTGAAAGAGCAAATCATAGACACAATCAATAATTTCATCCAGGAGAATGACAATAATGAGACAACATACCAAAATTTGTGGGATATGGCCAAAGTGGTTATAAGGGGCAATTTTATATCTCTAGATGCTTACTTGCATAAAATAGAGAAAGAAAACATCAATGAATTAGGCTTATTATTAAAAAAAACTAGAAAAAGAACAAATTAAAAACCCTCAATTAAATACCAAATTGGAAATTCTAAAAATAAAAGGAGAAATTAATAAAATTGAAAATAAGAAAACTATTGAATTATAAGAGTTGGTTCTACGAACAAACCAACAAAATAGATAAGCCTTTAGTTAATTTGATAAGAAAAAGGAAAGAGGAAAATCAAATTGTTAGTCTCAAGAATGATAAGGGAGAACTTTCCTCCAATGAAGAGGAAATTAGAGCAATAATTAGGAGTTACTTTGCCCAACTTTATGCCAGTAAGTTTGATAATCTAAATGAAATAGAGGAATATCTACAAAAATATAGATTGTCCAGGTTAACAGAAGAGGATATAAATTATTTAAATAGCCCCATATTAGAAAAAGAAATAGAACAAGCTATTAACCAGCTCCCTAAGAAAAAATCTCCAGGGCCAGATGGATTTACATGTGAATTCTACCAAACATTCAAAGAACAATTAATTGCAATACTAGACAAACTATTTGAGAAAATAGGGACAGAAGGTATACTGCCAAATTCCTTCTATGAGACCGATATGGTGCTGATAGCTAAAACGACCAATTTCCCTAATGAATATTGATGCAAAAATTTAAAATAAGATATTAGCAATGAGATTACAGAAAGTCATCCCCAGGATAGTACACTATGACCAAGTAGGATTTATACCAGGGATGCAGGGCTGGTTCAATATTAGGAAAACTATCAGCATAATTAATTATATTAATAACCAAACTCACAAAAACCATATGATTATCTCCATAGATGCAGAAAAAGCCTTTGATAAAATCCAACACCCTTTTCTATTAAAAACACTAGAGAGTATAGGAATAAATGGGCTTTTCCTTAAAATGATCAGTAGCATCTATTTAAAACCATCAGCAAGCATCATATGTAATGGAGACAAACTAAAACCATTCCCAATAAGATCAGGAGTGAAACAAGGCTGCCCACTGTCACCATTACTATTTAATATTGTATTAGAAATGTTAGCTTTAGCAATAAGAGAAGAAAAAGAGATAAAAGGAATCAGAGTAGGTAATGAAGAAACCAAATTATCACTCTTTGCAGATGACATGATGGTATACTTAGAGAACCCTAGAGACTCAACTAAAAAACTACTAGAAACAATTCACAACTTTAGCAAAGTGGCAGGATTCAAAATTAATCCACATAAATCATCAGCATTTTTATATATTACCAACAAAATTCAGCAGCAAGAGATACAAAAAGAAATTCCATTCCAAATAACAGATGATAGGATAAAATATTTGGGAATCTATCTGCCAAGGAAAAGTCAGAAACTATATGAACTAAACTACAAAACACTTGCCACACAAATAAAATCAGACCTAATCAATTGGAAAAACATTAAGTGCTCATGGGTAGGCAGAGCGAACATAATAAAAATGACAATACTACCCAAACTAATCTACTTATTTAGTGCCATACCAATTATTTTACAGATCTAGAAAAAATAGTAGCAAAGTTCACTTGGAAGAACAAAAGGTCAAGGATTTCAAGGGTATTAATGAAAAAAAAAAGCCAGATGAAGGTGGCTTTGCTGTACCAGATCTAAAACTATATTATAAAGCAGCGGTCATCAAAACCGTTTGGTACTGGCTAAGGAATAGAGCAGTAAATCAGTGGCACAGGATAGGTTATCAGGACAATCTAGGCAATAACCTTAACAATTTAGTGTTTGATAAACCCAAAGACCCCAGCTTTTGGGATAAGTACTCACTATTCGGCAAAAACTGCTGGGAAAATTGGAAACTAGTGAGGAAGAAATTAGGGCTTGACCCATACCTAACACCACATACCAAGGTAAGATCTAAATGGGTTCATGATCTAGATATAAAGACTGATTTTGTAAGCAAGTTAGAGGAACGTAATATAGTTTCCCTCTCAGACCTGTGGAAATGTAATAAATTTATGTCCAAAGAAGATCTGGAACTCCTAATTGAACACCAGATGGTTAATTTTGATTATATTAAGTTAAAAAGTTTCTGTACAAATAAAACTAATGCAGACAAGATTAGGAGGGAAGCATCAAATTGGGAAATCATCTTTACATTTAATGGTTCTGATAAAGGCCTCATTTCTAAAATATATAGAGAATTGTCTCATATATATAAGAATTCAAAAAAAAGAAAAAAAGATAATTCAAGCCACTCTTCAATAGATAAGTGGTTTTTTTTCAGATGATGAAATTAAAACTATCTCTAGTCATATGGACAGTTGCTCCAAATCACTATTGACCAGAAAAATACAAATTAATACAATTCTGAGGTACCACTACACACCTGTCAGATTGGCTAAAATGACAGGAAAAGATAACAATGAATGTTGGCGGGGATGTGGGAAAACTGGGAGACTAATACATTGTTGGTGGAACTGTGAACGGATCCAACTATTCTGGAGAGCAATTTGGAGCTATGCTCAAAAAGCTATAAAACTGTGCATACTCTTTGACCCAGCAGTGTTTCTGCTGGGTCTATATCCCAAAGAGATCTTAGAAGAGGGAAAGAGACCCACATGTGCAAGAATGTTTGTGGCAGCCCTTTTTGTAGTGGCAAGAAACTGGAAACTGAAGGGATGCCCATCAATTGGAGAGTGGCTGAATAAATTATGGTATATGAATGTTATGGAATATTATTGCTCTGTAAGAAACGACCAGCAGGACGATTTCAGAGAGGCCTGGAGAGACTTGCATGAACTGATGCTGAGTGAAACGAGCAGAACCAGGAGAATATCATACACAGCAACAACAGTATTACATGATGATCAATTCTGATGGACATGGCTCTCTGCAAGAAAGAATTGTCTCAAACCAGTTCCAATTGTTCACTGAAGAAAACCATATACACCCAGAGAGAGGGAAATGAAATATGGACCATAACGTAACATTTTCATGTTCTCTATTGAGGTTTGCTTGCATTGTGTTGCCTTTCTCTGATTTTCTTTTTTTTTCTTGTAGATAGGATTTTTCTTGCATAACTTGTCAAGTATTTCAACATTGTTAACATGTCGTGGACTTCCTGCCATCTAGGGGAGGGGAGAGGACTGGGGGTAAAATTTGTAATGGAAAGCTTTGTAAAGATCAATGCTGAGGAACTACCCATACATATGTTATACAAATAAAAAGCTTTAATAAAAAAAAAAACTGACCAGGTCATATCCTTCCAATCGTAATGATTCTTAGCCCCATCTGTCATTAAAACCCCATTCTTCAAGCCCTACTGTCCACTCTGACATTTTAATTCCATGTCTTTTCATTTATAGCTATCAGCCCCTTCCATTCTGCCCCCTAGAATGTCTGTTCTATATGTAACAAGCTTGCTTTCATCTTAAATCTTTTCCTTTCTGATTCCTTTCATCTTCTGGAGCTTGTTGAGATGTGGGGACTTACTGTTCAAAATGGAAGAGATGCAATAATCCTTGCTCCCTATTACCATTTTCAAGCTCTCTGATGTAATCACTCAGTAAACTTTAAGTTCACCTAATCCCTATCTACCATCCAATCAAAATTTTATAGTTGTCATCTACATACCTCCAAGGTAATTCCCTCTTTTCATCAATGAGTTCAGTGTCTGGTTCATCATCTTACTCTCCTCCCAAACTCCTGTCCTTTTACTAGGATCCTTCAATATATTGATATTCCCTCAAACACTCTAATCTTTCAGCTCCTCAACTTACTCATTTCCCATAGCTTCCTTTATCACACCTCAGCTACACATAATTCTACACTAGCTATACACTCTCCTTTTGCATCTTGACTCTTGATGCACCACTTCAACTCTACAGCATCTTCTCTCAAATTCCTTGCCCCTTATTTTATAGTTGAACCACCATCCCTCACTACCTTTGTTTCTATTCATTTGCTGCTGAATGAAGCTGGAGAAGATTATGAAACTGTGAACTTGGATTCACTACAAATTTATGCTACATGATCTCAAATTGTGAACCAAATGCCCTATAGATATTTTAAACTCTACTTGTTCAAACTATACTTAGTATTTCTCCCCCCAAATTTTTCTCTTTTTCTTAATTTCCCTATTACTATTATTGGTACCACTATCTTCAAATCACCCAGGCTTGAAAATTAGGTGTCATTCTGAGTTCCTAATGCTTTATCATTCTCCATATCCAGTTTGTTGCCAAGTCCTATCAATACCTTCTCTTGTATATGTTTCCTTTTCTGACACTGCTACCACCCTGGTACAGGTTTTTATCACCTAATGTTTGGACTATTGCAATAATCTTTTAGATTATTTCCCTGCCTTAATTCCCTCCTCACTCCAATTCATCCTCCACTTAATTGTCAAAAACCATCTTCCTAAAGGGCAGTTCCAACATCCCCTCCATCC
Source organism: Myrmecobius fasciatus (assembly GCA_023553655.1). Lineage (NCBI taxonomy): Eukaryota > Metazoa > Chordata > Mammalia > Dasyuromorphia > Myrmecobiidae > Myrmecobius > Myrmecobius fasciatus. The sequence goes on along the minus strand of JAJPUD010000159.1, from coordinate 705,317 downwards.
CCCATTCAATGGTTCCCTATTACCTCAAAAATAAAATATAAAATACATTAACATTAACTGCCCTTTATAACCTGGCTTCTCCTACCTTTCTAGTAAGGATATCTTTCTCACCTCCAAGTATTCTGTGATCCAATAACAATGACATCCTCACTATTCCTCGAACTCAAATCCAATTCTCTACATTGCCACTTGCTGTCCCCCATACCTGGAATTCTCTCCCTCCTCAGCTCAGTCTCCTGGCTTCTCTGGCTTCCTTCAAGTCTAAGCCAAAATGCCATTTTTCTATAAGAAACCTTTTTCATTCCCCCTCAATGCTAGACCCTTCTTTTGATTATCTCTAATTTATACTCTAAATATCTCATATCACAATCATTTTTCTGTTATCTCTCCCAGTAACTGTATGTTCCTTGAGGATAGGGAGTATCTTTTGCCTTTATCATAGTCAAAGTCCTGGTACATAGTCAGTCCTTAATGTGGTTGCTGTTCATCTTTCATTTTCAAAGAAGACTAATGACATTGCAAGTAATTTCTTGACTTGCACATAAACTGGATTTAAGTGAGACCCAGCTGTGACAAGTCACCAGCCTCACTTTCTCTTCCCAGTCAATAAAGCTCAATGATCAGACAAAAGTGAAAACAACTGGTAATGCAAAAACCTTGGCATCTTCAGTGATTGATTAAGCTCTAAGTGCTCCACAATGCCTGCTTTAGCCACCTTTATAGCCATAGGGACAAACTGTTCTCATCCACCCAATCTGCCAAGGAAATTGTCACATGTTTGGGATAGATGTGTCCCTAACTCACGAATGGGTTTGAGGTTGGTCAGTTATTGTCAACCTGGTTTAGTTTTTCTGCTTAGATGGTTTACCAGGCTGTTGCTGTGCATGCTACAGCTCAGTGAGCCCTTGATAAAGCTTGTTGACTGTTATTGTTTGTCCTCGAAGAGGACCATGATATCAGGGAAGAGATGCCATGTCATGCAAGTGAACTGGATTTAAACGATGGAAGGCTGTGCAAAGACATTAGCTTCCTTTTCTCCTCTCGAGTCATCTAAGTCCAGTGGCAAGCTATAGATCAGGACAACTGGAGATGGCCCTGGATGTAATAGGAGACGTTAGCCTTTTTAAGCTAAAGTCTTTAGTCTCAGTTTGACTGAGACAATGCAAATCAGTGATTAAGGATAGATAAGAAATGAAGCAAAGTAGCCTTTTTTTACTAGTCAAAAAAATCAATGTGGGAGGGGAAGACCTTCAGGATTTCTGGTTAAAGCAGAAACAATTTCTATTTACATTCACCTTGATTCATTGTGGGATCAAATAATGACCACATAGGACTTGACCTGGAATCTATTGTTGACCATTCAACTAGAGCCAGAGTGATTTGGGTTTATCTAGCAAGGTTTCAGTGATCAAAATTTACATTACTTTGGGCAAAGCACCCATAGGTAATGGTGTGATACACTATGTAGAGAGAGGGAAGGGAAAAAAAGAAGAAAGAAAAAAAAAAGATACCTCACCTGGAGGTAAAAAAGGCTTACTTACTAGAAAGGCAGGAGGAGCCAGGTTATAAAGGCCTTTTAATGCTAGTGTATTTTATATTTTTTTCTGGATGTGACAGGGAGCCATTGAATGGGCGATAGAGGAGAAAAATGTGTGGGAACTGCACTTTAGGAAAATTATTTTTAACAGTTCAGTGAAGGATGAATTAGAGTGAGGAGGGATTTAAGGCAGTGAATAGTGATATAATGGTGATGTCCAAGAAGACCAAGACATCAAGAAGGTGTCGCCATGACAGAACCAAATCATTTTGGCTTATGCTAAAAGCCAAGGTCTCCCATTTCATCCAGGCCCATCTCCTGTTGTCTTAATCTATATCTGGCCACTGGACTCAGATAACTCTGGAGGGGAAAATGAGGCAGGTGACCTTGCACGGTCCTCCCCCACAAAATTGATTTTCATGTCATTGCATCACCTCTCTGAGGTCATGATCCTCTGAGAATGAAGGACAAATAACAACTGGCTTATTGATTGATTGGCTAACAATGAGTCCTCTGTTCTAATCACTGATCCATCAGAAACCAGACTCCTATCTCAAAATGGAACTCCTCTTGGGGCTGCATTTTGCATTAGAGTGTTAGAGATTTCTGGAAGCTGTAGTTTGAATTCTTCATTTTGTAGGTCATACAATATAGGAATGTTGTTTTTGACTCTTGTCATGATTGTCTTTAGACAGGCAGCTTACTTCATGTTCTTGCTTATTTTAGGGTAAATCCAACATTTGGTAACTAGGTACTGAGGTACTGAGCTTCTGTGATTTAATTGTAAACTATGTAATCATTTTAAATTAGAAAATTGGAATTTGAGGAAGAAGTATTTATTAAGCAATCCTTGTGCTAAATACTTTACAAATATCTTATTTGATCATTGCAGTGACCCACTGAGGTAGGTGTTATTATGAGCCCTGATTATGAGGAAAGTGAAGTAAAAAGAGGTTAAGGAATTTTTTCAGGAACTAGGGGGTGTCTTAGTCTGGATTTTAAAACAGGCGTTCCTGATGTCAGACCTTTGTTCATAGTATTACCTGGTTGCATCTCTTTATATCTCAATGCAAATTGCCTTCATTGCTAGTACTCAGTGTAGGAAATGTAAAGAGAGTGGGTCTGAATTCAAGGCATTTGGCTTCAAATCCCACCTCTTTCAGATATTACCTGTGTGAAGTTGGGAAAGTCGTTTATTCTCCTCCTCTGGACTTTAGTTCATTGAGTATAGGACCAAATAGTCTCTGAGGTCTTTTCCAGTTTTAGATCCATGATCCTGATAATTGAAAACTAAAAAATTCTTTTCTATTTCTTCCAAATACATAGACTCTCTCCTGTGATGGAACCTGTGGTTGATAGGTCTGGATTATACTGTCCTCTCCAGTGATTTTTCCCCCATTGCATTTTTTAAGAGGTAATTAGTGTTAAGTGAATAGCCTAAAGTCACACAGCTAGTAAGTATCTGAAGTTGGAGATGAACTCAGGTCTTCCTGGCTCCAGGGCTGGTGCTCTACCCACTGCACCACTCACATGCCCCTCATCATTGTGTTTTTAATGGGCTACTCTGAGTAATATTTGTGCTTGGGGCAACTCTGGCCAAGGGTTTTAGCTTATCCATGTTTTTTATTACTACTATTCTCCTCAATTGAGGACTGGATCTCTTCTGCCAGTCAATAATGCCCTGAGCCAACCCAAAGCTAGAAACCGGACCCACTGTTGCAATCCAAGCCTAAAACATGAGCCCCACAGGGCCAGAGATGAATCCTGGCTCTGCCTTTGGTACCTTCCAATGGGCCTCATTCTAGCCACTTTATATACCACTTCCCCATAATGATGCTACTCCACGATAGTCTGTTTTGAAAAGTAGCATGAATCAGAATACTCTTTTTAATGGCATGAACAGACTGAGAAAGTGGCAACTGGTTCCACTTTGGTAATTGTGAGTGATCCTCTATGGGATAAAGCCCAGTATAGCCGATAAGCATTTTTGTGGAGCATGACTTTCTGTCTTTTAAGCCTATGGTAGCTGTGATTCCTTTTCTTTGTCATAGACTGCTAAGCCATGATGCTTATAAACTAGCATCATGACCCTTCATCATGTGTCCCATCATAATGAATTGTTTTCTGGGAGAGTCAAAGGGTTACTAAAGCTAGATAAGTAGGAATATAAATGAATTTTGGATGCCAGTAGCTTGGTGGAGAAAAGACTAAAATATTCTTCTCTATTTCTTCTAAATAAATATTTTTCACTAAAAAAGGTAAAAATGCTGCTCAGTCCTCTTTTCAGGCTTACCAAAAGCAGTTTTGCTTGAATTTCTTTGAGAATGCCCAATTCTTTTTACTTGATTCTCTTGGCCACTGAACTGTAAAAAAAGACTAAAACCAGTACTTCACATGTATGAGTCTAAATCTCTGTCTGAGGGGTATTGAAAAATGGAATTTTATTTTACTCAGTCATGGGAAGAAAATATTAATATGATCCAAGAGACTTATGCAAGCTTACTGCTATTTTAGTCGACTCCTACAATGGATTTCTAACTAGGCTTAATAAGATCATAGGATTTCAGATTGAAAGAAATCTTAGAGATCATTCAATCTCTCATTTGATGGATAAAGAGCTAAATTCAGAGATTGAAAAGGATGTGCTCAAAGACACATAGCTATTACAAAGCAAAACTGAAAACTGAGCCTAGATCTTTTGATTCCCAAATTCAGGGCTCCTTCCACCCCCAACATATCACTACACTCTGGATTGAATTTTACATTTCCTTGCCTTTAGATGCTCAAAGTTGATGCTCAATTCAGGAAGGAACAATCCTTCATATGAGCATTTGTGGAGTGAACAGAGCATAGTTTCATGCTCCAGAAATTCTGATGAAATTGTTAATAAAGGTCAACACACTCATACAATTTAATATTCTTTATTCTTATTGCAATCCTGATGTCAATGTCATTTTTTTTCCTGCACAGAAAGAGAACTGGTACTTCATTTAACTCTTTGCTGGCCTGAGCAGAGATGGAGGATGAAGGGTTATTTGAAAAAAGAGATCTTTTGCAGTAAGGCTGACTGCTGGTAAGGAATTCAGCAAGTAGATGGAATAAAGCAGGTCCCTGTGAAATGGAAGCAATTTGTTTTTCAGTGAAGTCAGGATGATTTCCACAAAATTGACTATGGAGGTCACTTTAACTATTGTCCTTTTCTATCTCTGGGCTACTCAGGCACTTTCTTTCCCTGTTCCTCCATGAGGATCTCTCTCCACTGGGATGACTCTTAGTATGGGGTTTTCCTTTTTTCTTTTTTGCTTTTGGGGGATTTTTGTTGCTTCTCCCAGACAAGATTGACATCTCAGTAGAATGGTAAGGAAGATGCAGCTTCAACCACTGGCTTGAGAATACTCTCTAAACCAATGAAGTATTATTAGTTTATTGTTGTTCCTGGACTAATGGTAATCCTTTATTTCAGGGATGGGCAAATAGATTCATAGGATCCCAAGTTTGAAGGTACTCTAGAAATCAAGTAATCTAGGCATTATTAACCTGTTGTTCTGTACTAGTTTACAACTTTCATATGTCATACTTTAAAATATTGAATATTTTGAAAATCAAACTTCAATATAATTGGTTTCCCTTATAATATCATATATTTATGCATTAAAAGGATTATTCTGGGAAGGGAGTTATAGATTTCAACAGCCAAAGGGGCCCATGATACAAAAAATATTAAGACCCTCTGATCCAATCCAACCCTTTTATTTTACAGAATAGAAAATAGTGGCCCATATTGGGAAAAAAGGACATTTTCAGACTACATATTAGAGTATCTCACTCCATGTATAATGTTACTATAACCAAATAAGAAAATTAATATCCACAAAGAGCTTAAATGGGTTTTCCAGAGTGAAAGAGGACAAATAATATTTAAGGTATCTGTCTCCTCATCCATTACCCCAGGAGAAGTCCTTGTATCTGTTCCTGAAAATAAAAATCACAGAGCCAAGAAGACAGCCTGATGTCATGGTACTGTATAAAGATCTTGGGAGGAGGAGTTGAGAGCTAGGGTCATAGGAGCTGAAATTGAGAACTACAAGATGCCTCAGAGGCCCTCTTCCTCAATTTATAGATGAGGAAACTAAGAGCCAGGAAGGTTAAATAACTTGGCCCAGATTGTCCAGGGAGTAATCAGCAGGGCTAGCTTTTTAACCCTAAGCCTTTGGGAAACTAGCATGCTACCACTGTAGCACTCATTTTAGCCCTCCCACTAATTTCCTGTTGTGATCTCAGGCAAATCTCTCCCCTGCTATGGGGCTCAGCTAACACATCTGCAGAAGGAAGGAGTAGGACTACATTAATTCCAAGGTGCTTAAGATTTTGATGTTTTTAAAAAAGAGAATTAAGAATCATAGGCAGGCACACTCCTACTAGAGATGAGATGGCAAGAGTGGAGCAAGAACCTTCTTTTGGAATGCAAGAAATTGGAGGATTGTAACTGCACAGTGCTAAAGAATCCCAAATCATTGTGGAGAAGGGGCTGGGTCTCTTAAGGAAGGAATTTAGACTTGAGACTTCCAACCTTCTTAGTAAGTAAAGGAGGGAGTATTTGTACAAGATGCCTTTCTGATCTGGGCCTTTGATAAGACAAAGAAATTGAAACTTGGGTCTGTTCTTTCTTGCTTGGGAATAAAAATAATCATAATTCTGAATTATCATAAAGATGAATTTTATATTTTCATAGCCTTTTAAAAACTCTTCAGGAACTTGCACTTTATTTCAAGAAAGACAAGGTAGTATAATGGGAAGGGCATTGAATCTGAAGTCAGTGTTTGAATCCCAGCTGTAATTGTGTGACCAAGAACAAGAAATTTAATTCTCTAACCCTCAGTTTCCTTATCTGTTTAATGGAGATAATTAAGGCTTGCAAGTACTACCTCTGACAGGCTTGTCATGAGCAAAGTGAAGTGTAATCCTGAAAAGGGACAGAAACAAGGGATGGTGACTGGACCTGCGATTTATAGGGAACTCCCAAGTGTAGTAGAACTTCCTCCCCCTAATACAGTGTAGCATCTTCTCTGCAATTTATATTCTTAGAGCTGCCTAGAGCAAAGTTTCTTAAATCATGGGTCACAACTCCATATGAGATTGTATAACTGAATGTGGATGTGTGTGAAATTATGGTTTATTATCAGTAAGTGTTTGATTTGTATACTTATTTTATATGCTTATATATCCAGGGTCATGTAAAAATTTCTTGGGCAAAAAGGGGTTGTAAGTGGAAAAAATTTAAGAAATCCCAGCCTAGGAGACTGAGAGGGTCACAGAGTCAGAATGCATCAAAAGAACTTGACCCAAATCTTCCTTGCATCAAGACTACAATTCTACAATGTTTTATAAATCACAGAACATCATAGAAACATGACTTATTATTGTTATTTCTCGTTATCTCAAAATCTTTAAGATGAAGGCAGGGCAAGAATGCATCTGCCATCGCATCTGTTGAGTTGGGATGCTCAGAGATTGTGCCTCAAGTTAGGCCCCATAGCTACTCAGATGAAACCCAGTTATCTTGTCTCCCATTGTCATGCTCTTTCCAATAGACCAAGTCAAGTTTTGTGCTGATTTTCTTTCTTTCTTTCTTTCTTTTTTATTAAAGCTTTTTATTTGCAAAACATATGTATGGGTAATTTTTCAACACTGACCCTTACAAAGCTTTCTGTTACAAATTTTTCCTCCCTAGTCCCCACCCCTCCCCTAGATGGCAGGAAATCCACTACATATTATGTTAAAATACTTGACAAATAGAATATATGTATACATATTTCCACCCTTATCATTGTTGTGCAAGAGAAATCGTATCTACAAGAAAAAAAAAATCAGAGAAAGGAAACACCATGCAAGCAACCATCAATAGAGAGCATGAAAATGTTATCTTGTGGTCCACATTTCACATCCCTCTCTCTGGGTGTATATGACTGACCAAGTCAAGTCTTGACAGATGTAGAGTTCTATTGAATGGTCATCATGAAAAAGACCTTGCTTTACAAAAGGACAGAAAATGTAACAGTTTGTCTTTCAGGACTTCCAGGGATTTAGCTACAAATTCCAACTAAATATTTTATAGTATTTTGTAATTGTACATCATAAGCAATTAATTTACATTATTCAATATAGGGTGACCTTAAATACTGACCACATCTCTTAAATAAGATTTCTTCATAAAAGGAAAAAAGATAAATATGCACCAAGTAATAACTGCAGTAAAATCACCAAATAAACTCTCTGAAAGTTTTTTCAAAACCTTTTTCAATTAAAATAATTATATTGTTTAATATTTGTTACTTTTGTCACTTTTCTCTGCTTCTCACTCTTCTTCGACAGGGTCAACCACTGGTGCTAAAGGAATATTCTAGATCTTACTTAGTTTTTTATCAACTGGATTTGAAAGAGGGAAATAAACAGCTTATGTTTAGACTAATACAATATATAAAATTTCAATACATATAAATCATAATGAGATTTGGACTTGGAGCAATATTCTGCATACAGATCCTGGAAAAAGTGTATGTAGTATTTTAAGATTAATGAAGTACTTTCTTCATAACAAGCTTGTGAGTTAAGTAATACAAAAGTTATCCCTATTTTTCCAGATATGGAAACCTAAAGTTTTAAAAGATTGTAATCTTAAAGTCAGGATTTGAACTTACATCTAATTCCAAATCCAGTGCTCTTTCTAGTTTATTTGACATTCACTTAATTTTCAGCAATCATTTTTTTGTTGGTGTATATTCTGCCTCCAACATCTATTTTGCATGGTCTTTTGTGACCAAAAAACTTTCCATATCTCATTACTCAATGGCAACTCATTGGTAAAAGAGCTTCTGTGAACTTAGATATGGTCAGGTTTAAATTCCAGAGCTCAGAAAACACAAGTCTCACAAATTGGCTCCTTTTCCTTTTGAGGCAGAATTACTGTCTTAATTCTGACATATCCAGACAATGAAGCAAGTTATCTGTCTTAGAGGGTGGTTTGATTAATAGGCCCAGATGCACATGGTAATGCAATTAGGTGATGAGAATGCAAGTTCAGGGGCAGTTAGTTGGTGCGGTGGATAGAGCACCAGCCCTGAAGTCAGGAAAACCAGAGTTCAAATTTGGCCTCAGACACTTAACACTTCCTAGCTGTGTGACCCTGGGCAAGTCAGTTAACCCCAACTGCCTCAGGAAAAAAAAAGGAGAGAGAATGTGAGTTCAGAGTCATAGAGTTTTGAAGTTAAAAGGTCGGATCATTCAGCTCCTACCAAAACCATGATCCCCTTCTACACCTTCTTGACAAGTGATCCAACTTGGTTATTTTTCCTTCTTTAAAAAATACAAGGAGGAAAAAAAATCCATTTGGATTCTCTATTTCCTAAAGAGTTGACGGCTGACAACTTTACAAGAGATATCTGTCCCCATGAGAAGTCCATGTGTGAGTCTCTTTCCCTCACTCTGCTGTTGCTTTTAGACAGTAAGACAAAAATAGTCTTTGTGCAGTGCCATAAAAACTGCCAAGAGGCTGCTATGATGTTCATCAAGACAGCTGTTTCAAAATGTTTCATATTTATTAAGGCAAAGGATTTCAAAAGTGGTTCTACTAAAATGATATGAACTAATGTCCTCTTCTATATCCAAGACTGGACAGTCCATAAGTCAACTAATATGTATTAAGTTCACTCTATGGGTCAGGAAATGTGGTAAGCACTGGGAATACCAAGAAAGCCAAAAACATAGTTCTTGTCCTCAAGGATCTAACGGGGGAGTCATTGTGAAAACGACTGTACATACGTGACAAATATAACATAAATGGAAGGTTTTATCAGACAGAAAGCCCTGGGTGGTCCTGGTGGTGGGATTTGAACTGAATCTTGAAGTAAATCAGAGAAGCCAGTGGCAAAGCTCAGTTTCCTGATGAATACAGTAGGAGATGATATGTGACTGCCATCAATATGTGAATACCAAAATAGGTCCATGGATGTAAGAAAGAAACTCTGCTGAAAGTTTTTCCATTGCTACTTCTAGGATGGTCAAAAGCAGATGAGATTTCAGGGTAAATAGAAGAGTTCCCTGCTATTCCCAAATATTTCTCACTCCCCAAAGTTGTTTATGGATTCTAGAAATTTCCTTAACTTTTCATGAGAGACAGAGAAATATCTTTGAGAAAGGTAATAAAATGATTTAAAATATTTATAATAGAAAATAAATGATTGCTCTTTTTCAGAGAGCAAGTTTTGATAAAGGAGAAAGAGATATGAAGTGACAGAGAAATGGGACACTAGGGGATCCAAAGTTAAATCTTACTTGCTTTATGATTTAGAAGGTAAGTTCTGAAATCTCCATTGGTTAACAATCTATTCAATAGAAGACATTAAACTTGATGATACCATGTGTTTGGTGAACAGAGTTGCAGTGAGTTCAAAGGAGCTGGTAGGGACCACAAAGTGCATCACCATTTTCTGATTATTCCAGTTATCAGAGATGTGTAACTAAAAAGATACCGGGGGTTCAGTTTGCCAAAACTCACCCACTCTTCTCATAGCTTAATTGGTCTTACACTGAACTCCTATGCTCTTCCTGGTGTCCCTGTATCAAATTCCTTCACAAGAGTAGAAGGCAGTGAGCATAGTGAAAAGAATCTTGGGTTTAAATCCTACTTATTACCTAGGAGATTCCGGGTAATTTTCTTAAATTTTTTGGAACCCAGTATCATCATTTGTAAAATGCTAGATTCCATCTAATCCCAAATATATCATTTTATGACTGGGTATGGGCAGCTGAGTAGTACAGAGATGAGAGGACTGAGCCCAAAATTAGGAAGACATCTTCCTGACTTCAAATCTGGCCTCAGATTTTATTAGCTGTGTGATCCTGGGTAAGTCACTTAACTGTTTAAATTATACAATGACCTGGAAAAGGAAATGACAATCTATTCCAGTATCTTTGCTATGAAAACCCAACATGAGGTCACAAAGAGTTAGACCCAACTGAAAAATGACTTAGCAATAACAATATGATTGTGTATAGATGCTCATTAATGCCGTGATTTGCCTGAAAGCATGACATTTAAAAATTTAGTGATTTGGGGCAGCTAGGTGGTGTAATGATAGACCACCAGCCCTGAAGTCAGGAGGATCCGAGTTCAAATCTGATTTCAGACATTTAACACTTCCTAGCTGTGTGACCCTGTAAGCCACTTAACCCCAATTGCCTCAGCAAAAAATAAAAATAAATTAGTGAAGTTTCCTGTGGGATGAGAGTAGGAAATGATGATAGGAGCAAAAAGTAAAACATATTTCTGACAATCTGTCCCAAGCATGGTGCATGCCTTTGCCTCTTAGAAATATAAGGAGCAGCTAGCTAGGTGGCGCAGTGGATAGAGCACCAGTCAGGAGGATCTGAGTTCAGATCTGGTCTCAGACACTTAACACTTCCTTGCTGTGTGATCCTGGGCAAATCACTCAACCCCAACTGCCTCAGAAAAAAAAGAGAGAAATATAACATCATTGATTCTGAAAGTTAGAAGAAATTTAGAGACCTTCCTATATACCCCATGTGAAAGTCCTCTTTCAAACATCCCTGACAGGTGGTCTTCAAGCATCTACCCAAATACTTTCAATAATGAGATGTTCACTTCCTCATCTGGGAGCACATTCCAGTTTTAAATATTCCCAATTGTCATAAAATTATCCGATATATTAAATCCAAATCTTCTTTCCTGTAGCTGCCGTCTGTTCATTGTACTTCTATTCTCTAGAGTTTTCTCATCACTTTTCATATGATAGTACTTCCAATATTTGAAAACAGTGAAATCTTCCCTAAGTCTTCTCCTCAAGTAATATCTCTTCAGTTCCTTTGAATGTCCCTCATAAGACATAGTTTTGATATTCGTGGCCAGAGTAAAATGAGAAGAAAATTGAATCTGGAGATCCCAGTTTGTAATCTCTTCCTTTCCTAATCTTTTCCCCTCCTATTTTGCTGATGCTGCTTTTTATTTTTATTTTAAAAAAATATTTCTTTGCTGTTTCCTCCCTCCACTCTCACTCTCTCTCTGAGGTCGGTCGTTGTGGAAGTTTTAGGAGTACTTTTCATAGTCTGCTTTACCTTGTCCATGTATCTTACATCCTTGTTTCTGGGTAGTTTGAGATTTGGATATGCAGTCCCATTTGGGGAGAAGAGGAAGAGAGGAAAAGAAAATGTTTCCATCTCAGGTCCAAAAATAAAGTCTTATCTCTTGAATGTTATCTTCCAAGGCTAGGCATATATGAGGTTCACCAATTTAGTATGATTGAAAACTCCTTCACTTCAAAATAAATTCTTCTCACATCAACAACAGGGTCAAAAATTTCATCATCAGTCGTGGAATGAGCACTGAATCTGGAATCATGGGACTTGAGTCCAAATTTTGGCTCTGTCATTTACTGCGTCAATTAAGTCATGACCTCTTTGTGCCTCAGTTTCCTTATCTGTAAAATAAAGGGGTAGATTAAATGGCACCTTCTAGTGGCTGATCCTATGTGAAGAAATGAAGTATAAAGGATTGAATACTGTATTTGGAGTCAGAGGGTCTGAAATTGATTCCCAACTTTGCTACTTACCACATATCTGACTTTTGCATTATCACTTTAGTTCTCTAGGGGATCAGCTTCCTCATTGGTAAAATGAAGGAATTGGAGTTCGATGACCATTAAGGTCATTGATTTAGAGTTGAGAGAGCCCTTAGTGGTCATCTAGTCCAACCCACTCATTTCTACAGATGAAGAAATTAAGACTCAGAGTATTTAAGTGACTTGCTCAGGAAAGTAGCACAGCTAGAATTCAGATCCAAGTTATCAGAATTCAGACACATGACTCTTTCCTCAGTGTTGCACTGCCTCTGTTCCCTCTTCCAATTTTCAGTCCTTGTACCCCTTCCTTCCTTAGACAAAGCGTCGCTTGCTTCCTCTTCAGATTTCTTTTAAAATGCCAATGCCCTCATATAAATGTAGTTCTCAGAAGATGTAATCACTTGTGGGGTGTGAGCAATACTGAGCTCAAACCAAAACTTTGCCCCTTTCAATGTTGTGGCCACGGCTAATATACCATAAGCACCAGCTTAGTTATTCCAGCAGATTGAAGTGTATTTCACACCATCTGTTGGTAAATTACTTTGTGAAGAGCATCACTGAGCAAAGAAAGTAAACAAAGGGAACAATAATCACTTTATCCTAAATAAGGTAAAGGAAAACAAGTCTAAAAAAACATCAGAATTTAGACTAACCAAGATTAATCTTAATGCCGGATATCTGATGATGAAGTCTATTTTCTGTTTCTCAGTATAGAGCCACCTCTATGGGTAGCTGTGGGTAACAACAACAACAACAACAACAACAACAACAACAACAACAACAACAATAATAATAATAATAATAATAACTAGATTTCAGAAAAGCCTGGAGAGACTTACATGAACTGATGCTGAGTGAAGTGAGCAGAACCAGGAGAACATTGTACACAGTAACAGCAAAATTATGTGATGGTCAACTGTGATGGACTTGGCTTTTCTCAGCAATGAGAAAACAAGCTAGACAATTCTATTAGACTTGTGATAGAGAAAACCATCTGCATCCAAAGAGAGAACTATGTAGACTTAATGTGGATCAAAGTATAGTATTTTCACTTTTTTGTTTGTTTGTTTGCTTTTTCTTTTGCGGGGTTTTCTCCCCTTTGATCTGATTTTTTATTACAACATGATAAATACGGAAATATGTTTAAAAGAATTGCATATGTTTAACCTATATCTGATTGTCTGCTATCTTGGGGAGGCAAAATAGAGAGGAAGAAAAATTTGGAACACAAAGTCTTACAAAAGTAAATATTGAAAACTAACTTTACAAGTATTTGGAAAAATAAAATATTATTGAGAAAAAAATTAATAATAGCTATCATTCATGTAGCACCACTGTGTGCAAGGCACTATAAATTATTGTTGTTCAGTCATGTTCAACTCTTTGCAACCCCATTTGGGTTTTCTTTGGAAAGATAATGAAGTTTATTTCCTTCTCCAGTTCATCTTACAGATAAGGAAACTGAGACAAACAGGGTTAAGTGACTTGCCCAAGGTCCCATAACTAGTAAGTGTCTGCTGCCAGATTTGCACTTGGGAAGACTCATTTTCCTGATTCCGTGTTCAGCGCTCTATGCACAATATTATCTAGTTGGTAATTATCCCTTCCACATTGTAACTTTCCCTAATGAGGTTTCAGTATATCATGGGCTAGCATAAGAAATTAAATGGGAATTTTGAGGGAGTTTTGCAGACATTATAGGCCTGCAAATGACACAAAAAAGTTTAGAAATTCAAAAATGCATTACACACATATACACACATATGTATATATGCATATACATATGTATACATATATATTTGTATAATATTAACATATTTTATTTTTAAATATCATAATGATTCAGACTTCTCCAAAATGGAGAAATTTTTGCATGGATTTTCTAAATCACAGGGGTGCCATGCCCTTAATGCTCTCAAGATGGAAGAGATAACTGTTATCTAATTTAATCCTTACAACTGAGAAGAAGGTACTATAGGTACTTCTATTTTACAGATGAGGAAACTGAGGCAAATGAAGGTTAAATGTCTTCCTCAGGGTCACACAGCTATTGAGTGTCTGAGGTCACCATTGAATTTAGATCTTTCTTATGCCAGGAGCTGCCTTTTTTCCATTGTATCACCTAGCAGCCTCATGACTATAGCAAATTGTATGTCAGACTTATTTGACATATTGGCTTTCCTTAACTGCTTTCTTTGTTACAGAAGAAGGGCCTGGAGGAGTTCACAGAGTTTGCTAGATATAGGATGGATGTGACCTTAGAAGCCAGATATTCCAACCCCCTCATTTTTTTCAGACGAAGAATGGATACCCAGCACCATTTATTGACCTACCCTAAATCACTCACATAGTAACTAGCAGATTCAGGATAAGCCAGAATTTGAGCTGCCCCACTCTGATGAAAGTGAAAGTGATTTAAAAATATATCTGTACTTCATGGATAGATGCTACTGCTATTATCACAGAAGGATAAGCTATTGCATCCTTCCTCCTGGTTTCTGCAGGAAGCTTGAACATGTAACCACTGGGACTGAAGTGTTTAAACCACTGACTTGTCTATTATCAATCAATCAACTGACCGATGCTGACAAGGATTTATTTAGCACTTACTGTGCTGCTGGCTGCCCAGCTGTGCTATAAGTATAAGGTCAGTGCCCAGATGAATGATGAGACAATGCTCTCCCCTTCCCCAAACTCCCGTCCTGCTCTGACCTTTCCCAAAGCCCTGAAGGGGATATCTGCTCTAACATGGGTAATGAAACCTTTTCTACTTAAGTTTTTATATATGAAGAAAATAATGTTGAGCCAGTACTTCATTCAGGACACTAGGAAATCTTGCAGAAGGCACACAACTAGCCAGGACCATCACTAGCAATTTCTGTGCCTAGGACAAAAAGATGTACAGCTTGGAAGATCCCCATAGGAAGTAGGCTCATATGAGGTGAAGTTACTGGAAAGATTAGGTATGATCTAGGATATTACAAGATTTCCAAACTGAGAAAGGAGGAGGAAATGCCCCTAGAATAAGACTATTGCTACTTCCCTTATGGAGGCAGAATGGGGAAGGGAGGGAGCACCCTGAAACAGATTCTTTTGGAGCCTCTAATTATTATTGCCCTACCCTTTGGCTTTGGCACAAAATAAAGCTAGGTTGAGCCTAAATAGGTAGGAATAAGTCCCAGAAACAACTGTTCTTGTTTATGGTCATGAGTTGTCTTCCTTCAGAGAATTCACTCTTTTACCTTCTCTTTCAGGTCTCTCATTTTTTTCTACATGGAACAGTTGTGTCACAAGAATAGGTAAATGAAATTGAAATAGATGGGAGCTTGAAATGATAAGGTGACCACTTAACTCCTGGCCACCTTAAATTAGTATCCTTCTTCTCCCCCATTCCGTTTTATATCTGCTTCTGTTGTAACAGGAACCTATGAGATATAAAAATACTAAGGAACTCAAAAGTAAAGCCTGATCTGGCAGTGGTTCAAATGGAAAATGATGTGGGTTTTGGTGGATTGTAAGTATAATATGAGCCAACAGAGTTCACATTTAATATGAGAGGGCAACTTTGAAAGCTTACACCAATCTGAACTGCATTTGAGGAAAGATAGTATACATAAAAAGAAAGATCACAGTCCTGCTATATTCTGCCATTGTCAGACTCAATATTCTTGCTTCTGGGCATTACATTGTAAAAGGAGAATTTACAAATGAGTATATACAGAAAAAGTTTACCAAAGGCATATGCTATTGAATTAAAGGAAGTAGAATTTTTTTTAGTAGAAAAAAAGAGAAACTTAATGGGAGAATTATTTTCTTAAGGCTATAGGGAAAACAGCCATGGATTGTTAGGGGCGATTGTTAGGGACCTGTTTAGGTCATGTGGATACATGTTCTGGCTCTAGACTTGCTCCTTGGGCAATTATAGGCAATCTTAAAATAAATCTAACATTTCTGTTCTCTCCCATTATTTCCCACAACTGAACAGCAAAAATAAAATAAAATAAAATAAAACCAAAAAGGAAATGAAGGAAGTAAGGTAAAAGGAAGAAAGGAGGAAAGAAGGAAGGAGAGAGGGAGGGAAAGAAGGAAAGAAGGGGAAAAAAGCAAAACCCTCATAACAATATGAATATTCCAGCAGAAAAAATTTCCACATTGACCACATTAAAAAATCTGTCTCATTCTTCAATTAAAATCTGTTTTTATTCTGACAGGAGGGGGGGGCGGTGCTCATCTTCAGTCCTCTGCGATTTATTATTTCATTGATCAGAGTTCAAAAGTCTTTCAATATTGTTTTTCTTTATAATGTGTTACAAAGTGCTCTCTTCATTCTACTCACTTTACTCTGCATCAAATCATAGAGGTCTTCTCAGTTTTCTCTGAAACAATCCATTTTGTCATTTCTTATGGTACAATAATATTCTATTATCTTTCATATACTGTAATTTGTTTAGCCATTCCCCAGCAGATGGACACCCCCTTAGTTTCTAGTCTACTATAAAAGGAGTTGCTATAAGTCTTTTTGTACAAATTGTTCCTTTTTCTTTCTCTTTGATCTCTTTGGGTTTGTTGGCCCAATAATAATGTAGAAATAAGTCAAAGCATTATAACAGTTTAATGACTTTGGTGTCATAGTTCCAAATTATTTTCTAGAATGCCTGGGTCCATTCACAGCTCCACCAACAGGTGTCTAGAATTGCCATGAACAGTTGTTTATCCAAGATCCTCCTAAGGATTCATGTCAACTTAGCTTGGTTCATATGCCCTATTGTCCTTGCACCTTTAATTACCATCCTGGAAAACTTTCTCCTAGGCACAATGGATAAGAGTACTGAACTGGAGTCAGGAAAACTGATCTTTCTGAGTTCAAATACAGACACTTCCTAGCTCTGTGACCCTAGGTAAATCTCTTAACTTTGTTTGCCTCAGCTTCTTAATTTGTAAAATGAGTTGGAGAAGAAAATGGCAAGCCACTCCAGTATCCCTTAAATGCGATCACAAAGAATCAGATAAGACTGAAAAATGACTCAGCAACAACTAAGTTGACATGAATCCTTAGGAGGATCTTGAATAAACAACTGTTCATGGCAATTCTAGACACCTGTTGGTGGAGCTGTGATCTCTATGCTTGAGATCTTTTCATTCTTTTGGGTTATAGTTAGGAACTCAACACAGATAGCCTCACATGCAAAGACACACCTATATATAGAAAGACATATATGTTCCTATCTCCCAATATCACGAAGATATCTAATATCTAAATATCTAAAGGAACAGAGAGGTAAATGAGAGGATATATGCTATAATGGATAAAAGGCTTATCTTAGAGTTAGCTCAACCAGGTTTCACTTCTCACACATAAGACCTGCATGACTATGCTGATAACTCAATGCTGAGTAATTTAAGTGTAAGTCTCTTCTTAGATATGTATTGTAGAACTATGGCCTAATCTGTATTGATGGAGGTGGTTTTCAGAATTGGTACTCCCTATACCAATGAAATCACAGATCAAGACCAAGCAAGTGAAAGGAAAGTAGATAAGTAGGAAGACACTTTGCTCAGAGATTGAAATGAAGCTGGGAGCAAATAAAATGAGAGCTGAGAAACAAAAGAATTCAAAAATAGGATGATGAGGGTGAGGGTAAGAAAGAAAGAAAGAGAAGGGTCAAAAAATTATCTAAAAGATATATGACCTTTTTCAATCACTCCTGGTAAATTACTTGTTTCATATTCTGGAAATAGAGATCAAAGCTGAAGAGCTGGGTGTAGTAGAAAGAACAAGGGAGTGAGAATTGGAAGGCTTACATTCAAATCCTACTTCCAAACATTACTAGTTGTGTCAATTTTCCCTGAGCCTCAGTTTCTTTATCTGTAAAGTGGGCATAGTAACAGTAATACCTTCCCAGTTGTTGAAAGGAAGTAAGTGCTATCTCTCAGTTGTTGAAAGGCTCAGTAAGATAATGTATAAAAATTGTAAACATTTTGTAAAATTTTTTCTCAATTTTTTTTTACCAAATAACATGTAAAGATAGTTTTCGACATTCATTTTTGTAAGATTTTGAGTTCCATTTTTTTCTCCTTTCTTCCCTTACCTCCCCTCCTCAAGCCAGCAAGCAAGCTGATGTTATACATGAGCAATCCTTTAAAACACATTTCCATATTTGTTTTGTTGTGCAAGAAAAATCAAACAAGAAAGAAAAAGCAAGCAAACAAGCAACAATAATAAAAATATGAAAACACTATATTTTAATCCACATTCAACTTTTATAGTTCTCCTTCTGAATGTAGAAGGTATTTTCCATCTTAAGTCTATTGAAATTGTCTCGGATCACACATTGCTGAGAAGTGCTAAGTCTATCACAGTTGGTCTTCACATAATCTTGTAACTGTATATCATGTTCTCTTGGTTCTGCTCACTGCACTCAGCATCAGTTCATGTAAGTCTTTCCAGGTTTTTCTGAAATTAGGTTGCTCATGATTTGTTACAGAACAATAATATCCTATTACATCCATGAGCCATAACTTATTCAGTTATTTCCCAAATAAGGAGCATCCACTTAATTTCTAATTATGAGCTGCTATAAACATTTTTGCACATCCTTTCTATTCTTTTATAATTTCGTTGGGATATAGTCACAGGAGTGACACTTAGGGATCAAAGGGTATGTACAGTTTTATAACCCTTTAAGTATATTCTAAATAGTTCTCTAAAATGGCTGGTCAGTTCATAACTTCATCAACAATGCTGTTTTCCTAAATCCCTTCCAACACTTATCATCATCTTTTCCTGTTATCTTAGCCAATCTGATAGATGTGAAGTGGTACTTTTGAGTTGCCCTAATTTGCATTTCTCTAATCAATAATGATTAAGAGCATTTTAAAATATGACTATAAATGGCTTTAATTTCTTCATCTAAAAATTGTCTTCATATGCTTTGACCATTTATCAGTTGGGGGAGGAGGGTTCCAAACATCTTAAAGCTGAAAAATGTCAGTTATTGATGGTGGTGGTAGTAGTGGTGTTGCCTCTGCCATTGGTTATCTGTCTGACTTTGGGTAATAATAATAAAAACCAGCATTTATATGGTGATTTAAACTTTGCAAAGCATTTAACAAATATTCTATTTTATCTTGATAATAATCTTAGGAAGTAAGTACTATTACTATCTTCATTTTACAGGAACTGATGCAGACAGAGGTTAAATGATTTCATACAGCTAGTAAGTATCTGATACCACATTTGAACTCAGGACTTTATGATTTCAAATTCAATGTTCTATCCGCTATACTATGTAACTGTCTCTCAATATTTCATTTAATCTTTCCCTCTTCCCACTCCAACTACAGTCCTTATGTATAAAAAGATGGAGTTGGATACTGGATAAAATACATTTCTTAGGTTTCTTTGAGCTTTTCTAGCCTAATGATTGGCATCTCCCTGTGCCTCCATCTCCTCCCCAAACCCTTTTTTATGTCTGATTATAGTGATCAGGTTACCTTTTTCTTTGTCTTTCCCAAGGCAAAACAACCTGAATCCTTTAATCTTTTTCTATTTTCCATTCCTTTATGATGCTCTTTGTTCCTCTCTTCCAATTCCTTGCCATTCTTTCCACATCTTTTTAGAAGTGCAGTGCC
Source organism: Myrmecobius fasciatus (assembly GCA_023553655.1). Taxonomy (NCBI): domain Eukaryota; kingdom Metazoa; phylum Chordata; class Mammalia; order Dasyuromorphia; family Myrmecobiidae; genus Myrmecobius; species Myrmecobius fasciatus. Next base: position 685,514 of record JAJPUD010000159.1, on the reverse strand, counting down.
AGCCACTCTTCAAAGACAAAAAATAATAACTGGTCCCTTTTTGAGATTATTAGCTGCTTCTCCCTTTTACACTCTTTCTACAACTCTGAGTGGAAAATTTTAAACCATATTGAGTATCTGGGAATGCAGAGCATCTGTGGCTCCATCACAAATCTATGTTATAAACAGGGTCTGCCTTGAGCAAATACCTATCCTCTCAAGAGAGAACTTGAGTTTTCTCCATTACATTCCTTTCACTCTTCCCTCCCCTCCCTGCCCTTTATCACCTCTATCACTGTGGGATTCTGCCAAAGAGTACTTTCTTAATATCATTGCTGTTATTGTTATTTAATGTTTATTGAGTGATGGGGCAGGAACTACATCAATGAACTTTTGTCTTATGGATAACAATTCTCCATTAGTGTTGATAAAGCAGTCTCTTGGAAAGCTTTCAAAGTCAGGGCTGGTAACTCAGAATTACTTTCTAAGACAGGAAGGCAACTCTAAGATGGCTCATGGGAATTCTTGAAAAGGGTGTGTGTATATGTGTGTGTGTGTGTGTGTGTGTGTGTGTGTGTGTGTGTGTAAAAAGGATCATAATAGTAGGGGCGAGTACAATCTCTGCACTCATACTCCATATATTAAGACCTTCTGGAATTAACCCTGGTCTCTGTCTTTTTTAAAAAAATAATAATTTAATTAAAAATTTTTTGATTAAAGTTTATTTTCAAAACATATGCATAGATAATTTTCAATATTCACTTTTGCAAAACCTCGTGTTCCAGAATTTCCCATGGTGTATAAGGGAAAGAAAGAAAGAAAACAAAATGCAAGCAAACAATAAAAAAGATGAAAATGCTATGTTGTGCCCACACTCAGGCTCCACAGTCCTTTCTCTGGGTGTAGATGACCCTCTTCATCACAAGATCATTGGAACTGGCCTGAATCATCTTAATGATGAAAAGAGCCATGTCTGTCAGAATTGATTATTGTATAATCTTACTGTTGCTATGTACAATGTTCTCCTGATTCTACTCATTTCACTTAGCCTCAATTCATGTAAGTTTCTCCAGGATTCTCAGAAATCATCCTGCTGACTCTTTCTTATAGAACAATAATATTCTATAACATTCATATACCATGACTTATTCAATCACTCTCCAACTGATGGGCAGCTACAAACATTTTTGCACATGTAGGTCCTTTTCCCTTTTTTATGATCTCTTTGGGATACAGAGACACTGTGGGATCAAAGGATATGCACAGTTTGATAGCTCTTTGGGCATAATTCCAAATTGTTCTCGAGAATGGTTGGATCAGTTCACAACTCCACCAACAATGTATTAGTGTCCTAGTTTTCCCACATTCCCTCTAACATTCATCATTATTTCTTCCTATCATCTTAGCCAATATGAGAGGGGTGTGGTAGGACCTCATAGTTGTCTTAATCAAATTTGCATTTCTCTGATCAATAATGATTTAGAGCATTTTTTCATATGACTATAAATGGTTTTAATTTCATCTGAAAATTATCTGTTCATATCCTTTGAGCATTTGTCAAATGGAGAATAGTTTGAATTCTTATTAATTTGAGTCAATTCTCTATATATTTTAGAAATGAGACCTTTAGGAGAACCATTAGATATATTTTTTTCCAGTTTCTTGCTTCCCTTCTAATCTTGTCTGCATTGGTTTTGTTTGTATAAAAACTTTTTAACTTAATATAGTCAAAAGTATCCATTTTTCATTCTATAATGTAGAATGTAAGAATGTAGAATATAAGCCCCTATTCTGGCTTATACCAATCTTATTTGGAGAAGTGGAGAAGAACAGAGAGAAGAGAGAAGAGATTACAAAGCCATCCCAGAATACCCCGAGGTGAATAAAAACAGGTAGGATGACATCACACACTTTCCCCATTCCCCCATTTCAAGTTTTGATCTGTAGTGGATAGGATTATATAATGTTAGAAAGGCAAGGAACTAAAGAGAGAAGAAAGAGATAGAAAGATCCTTTAGGCTATATGCAAGCCACTTCATCTCCCCAAGACTAATTTTCCTCACCTATAAAACAAAAGGATTGGAGCAGATAGTCAATGATTTCATCTTTTTTGGGGAGGGGGCTCAGTTTCATCATGTGGAAAATGAGGGAATTTTTGGTTCTACATCTGTGATACAAGGATTTCCCAACTCCCATCATCATCATCATCATCATCATCACTTCAAATATCTGTGATTTCATTAATATGGATATTCAATTCACTGATGCATTTCTCAACTTCATGCTTTAGTAGACTTTGTACATGAATTGTAGCTGAAAAATGCATCACCCTGTCATTTCCATGATAATAAGTTTTTCTGAAACTAAGTTGGTTCTTAAACAATTTCCAATCCGTCACCTGGCGAATAGGACTTAGTAAAAGCTGCCAGAATCTGGGCTCAGTTGGCTTCAGCTCTGAGAATCCAGGGTCACCTCCTACCATGAAGTATCAGAAGGGGATTTAAATGTGTGCAATTCTATATAATCAAAATTTCCACTCCAGTCTCAAATCATCCTAGTATGGAGGTGACTCTCATTCCTTGAAGGTTATTGCAGAGAACCACAAACTTGGCTTGGATATTCCACATTAGGAAAACAACCCAGCTTTGCCTGTGTTATAAAGGGACCAGCCAAGTTTGGAAACTGACTCCTAAGAAATAGACTGTGATCCATGGCAGGGGAAGGAATGCCTACTCATACTGATGAAGAGAAAAAGCATTGAAATCCAAAGAAGTAAGTTACAAAATGTCTCTATATACCCAGTTCAATTTTCCTTCTACCCTTTCTACTCCTTTCTCCATTTTTAGGGCTTTGGCCACATTTTTTCGAATCACTGTCATAGGAAAAGGAAGGCTGGATATGATTTCCTCAGTGAATATAGAACTACTAATGAGGAAACTCTTCCAATGGAAATTTGGAGATTATTTTTTTTCTTTCTCAAAACAATATATTTTTTTCAATGAACAAAAATCCATTTTCCATTCCTCCTCTCTCCCATAGTTCCACACATTTTTTTTTTTTACAAATTATATTCTCACTGTTACCAAAAAACACAGAGAGATAGTGACTTTTTCAAAGTCACAAAGTCACTACTTATCAGAAGGGGAGATTTAACCCATGCCTTTCTCTCTATTCACTATACTATACAGATTCTTATTTCCCCCAGTCCACCTGCAGTTTTAAGAGCTGAAAAATATTGAAGATTATATAGTTCAATGCTTTTATTTTATGGGTGAGGAAACAAAAAAGGGGCCAGGGTCATGCAAATAATTACCAACCAAGGTGAGGGTAGACTCCAGGCCATTCAATTGTCATTTAGGTGTTCTTATCACTATGTTTCAGACACTTTCTAGCTGTGTGAATTACTGGGCAAGTCAGTTAACTCTGTCTGCCTTGATTTCCTCATCTGTAAAAAATAAATTGGAGGGGCAGCTAGGTGGCGCAGTAGATAGAGCACCAGCCCTGAAGTCAGGAGAACCTGAGTTCAAATCTGGTCTCAGACACTTAACATTCCCTAGCTGTGTGACCCTGGGCAAGTCACTTAAGCTCATTTGCCTCAGCAAAAAAAAATAAATAAATAAATTAAAAATAAATAAATCAATAAAAAAATAAATTGGAGAAGGAAATGACAAATCACCCCAGGATCTTTATCAATCAATCTCCAAATGGAATCATGAAGAGCTGGACATTATTAAAACAACTGAATAAAACAATAACCACTACATTCATCCCTCTGAAACTTGACTTTTGTGGAAGATTTGTTGTAATTCTTCCAATGCCTGCTGCTTCATTATACACCTCATTTTTCTTTTCCTAGTTGGGCTTCTTGTTGAGATGATGGAAGGGAAGTATAGCAAGTGCTCAAAAAATGCTCTGGTGTTCAATGAATGAAACTGAGAGTTGAAACAGTGACAAAGATAAAACATGAGGGTTCAAGTAGTGTTTTGCCTTCTAAGACAGAGAAGCAACCTCAAAGTAGCTCATAAGAGTTCTTGAAATGGGAGTGGGAGATGAAAGTGTTCTACTTGAAATGGGGGTCTGAAGAAAAAAAATTCACAATGGATGGAGTGAAGACACTCCTACTCCCTCACATTAAGACCTCTCTGAATTAATCTTAGTCCCATTCTTTTCCATACTGCCACTTAGCTAGAGAACAGAGGAAAAGAAGAGGGACACATCAATTGGAGAATGGCTGAATAAATTATAGTATATGAATGTTATGGAATATTATTGTGCTGTAAGAAACGACCAGCAGGACGATTTCAGAGAGGCCTGGAGAGACTTGCATGGACTGATGCTGAATGAAACGAGCAGAACAGGAGATCATTATATACAGCAACAAGACTATAGGATGATCAATTCTGATGGATATGGCTCTCTTTAATAATGACATGTTTCAAACCAGTTCCAGTTGTTCAGTGAGGAAAAAAATCATATGCACCAAGGGAGAGGCCTGTGGGATCTGAGTCTGGACCACAATGTAGCATTTTCACACTCTCTATTGATGTTTGCTTATATTATGTTTTCTTTCTCAGGTTTTTTTTTTCTGTACAGCAAGACAACTGTATAAATATATATACACATATTTGATCTGTCAAATATTTTAACATAATTAACATGTATTAGACTTCCATCTAGGGGAGGGAATGGAGGCAGGAGGGAAAAATTTGTAACAGAAAGCTTTGCAAGGGTCAATGTTGAAAAATTACCTATGCATATATTTTTCAAATAAAAAGCTTTAATAAAAAAAAGAAAAGAAGAGGGACAGAGAAAGAAGAGATTAAAATATCATCCTAGGATGCTTTAAGGAGACATAAAAAGTCAGGATAGTATTATGTCTTATCTTCCTTTCCTCCCATTCAGGAACCAGTATACACTCACACATACTCTTATAATAAATATGTGTGACAAATTATATATATATATATATATATATATATATATATATATACACACACACACACACTCTCTCTCTCTCTCTCTCTCTCTCTCTCTCTCTCTCTCTCTCTCTCTCTCTCTCGGCAAGTTGGTAGATTGGTAGAGTATACTGGGCCTGCAATCAGAAAGACCTGAGTTCAGTTTGTATATTTTTGGTTGTATAAGACGCTTTAAAGACCTTTCCACATGGAGAAATTTAGTGACAAATTAGGCAGAAAAAGATATTTTTGTATAAATGGTATGATTTATATTAATTATCAAAGCATGTAAGATATTGATTTGTTATGGGTAAACATTTTGATGCCTAAAAAGATTAGGAAAAGAAGTTTGAATGAAAACTGACAATAAATGGATATAAAGAAACACAGATTTAAAATGATATTTGAGCAATTTGGGGACAGAAAGTGAACTCTGAAGTAAATATAGAGACTCAAATCCCCTTGTAAATCATGTAAGAACAAAGGTAAAGAGAACTTGAATATTCACTGAATTAAATTGGATTGCCCTCACTCTGGTTGCCTCTTATATCCAAAATGCCCCCCCCCCAATTTCTATATATTGAAACCCTCTTTTAAATAATCACTTCAGATGCCAAATTCTACATTGATTTGTCACTGATTCTTCTTCGATTTCCCCTAAATTAAAAGAGATCTTTCTCCAATTTTTCATAACCTTTTTGCTGAACTTCTCCTTTATATTTATCATATTCTCCTTCAAACCTCAATTTTTCTGTTAATGGTTCCTCAGTGCTTGATCTTTTCCATGTTCTATCTTTTGTAGATTGTATGCTTCACGGGAGCAAGTTCTGGACTTATCTATCTTTGATTTCTCAGTGTCTAGCACAGTGCTATGCATAAAGAAGACAATTAAAGAATATAGATTTTAATTCAACTGACTAAACATACTTTGAAAACTACCTCCTTCTCGTAGATTCCAGGTTCTAGCAGTTTTATGAACTCTTAGTGACCTCTCTGAGCCTTAGTTTCTTCACTTGTAAAATGAAAACGGCTAAATTTCCAGCTTAAATGTTTTGTAACTCTGATTCTGTGAGACTGTGGCTATAAGTTCTTTCTCCTTTGCCTTTTCCTCAAGTTTGTTCTGCTCTATTCCTCTTTGAACATAACTTTATTTTGTACAATAATATGCTTAATATAGAAAAAGGTACTTCTTACTGTCTCTAAAACATGCATTTTGAAATAATTTTCTCCCATAAGCTAAGAGAATTGAATTGAGTTAAGAATGTAAGTTTTGCCTCAACTGAAACTTGTTACTTGATCTTGAGCTAGGCATTTGCTCCATACTTTTCCTTTTTTGGGGGCAGTTTCTCTGGGCCACCTATAAAATGATTCTCTTCATAGGATTTGTATTTAGAAGGAAGCTCAAAATTCCTCCAATCTAACCCATCTATTTTACAATCGAGGATGCTCATGGAGATAAAATGATTTCCTAAAGTCCTACAGGTAGTAACAGAAGAAGGATTTGACTGACAATCTGTGCTTTTCCAAGGATTTTGGGTCCAGTCAGTGGTCAACCAATCACCTCTGCTTATCTAAATGGCCAATGCAGGGGTCCAATCCTTTGACTTGAACCTTCTTTAAATCATAATCTGAAGAAAGGAATTAAGTGACTCAGATCTCTAAGGCTTAAAAACATTTAGGCAGTACTTCATCAACTAAACAACCACCAACCATTTATTAAATTTCCAGCAGTATAAGAATCAGTGTAATGGACTTGGCATTAGAAGCACTAAATTTCAAAACTTGTTTCTCTCACTAGTTATATGACCATGGAAAAGTCATTGGCAACTTTCTGAACCTCAGGCAGCTTTCTAAGACTATATTTCTTGACCTGACACAGTACTACAAATCTGAAGAGTAGAGAAATTGTATTGGAGAATGGATTAGAGAATATAGAATTCTATATTGGAGAATAAAGAAAAACATACACTAGAGAACCTATCTTCTGGGAGACCATAGTTTGATGTGGAAGATAATGAGGATGTTTTGAAATAATTAGAGAACAAATAATCATGATGATAATAATAATAGCACATTACATTGATTTGCTGATTTTTAAGGTTGACAGAACACTCAGAAAACTATCAGACTGTGAGGTAGGTAATATTTTCATTAAATTTAATCTTAGACATTTAAAGACATCATAGGACATTCCATGCAACCATTCGATCTTAGGTCCATTTGTCCTTTTTTAGGAACCTGGCATTTTGATTTCTCAGGAATCACATAGCTGGTTAGCTAGGAATAGAAAGTCCTACTTTTATTTCCCCCATTTTTACAGACTCAGTGAGAGGAAACGATGAGGTTAAATACCTAGCTGTTGTAAAATTTATGTCTCTAAAAGATGGAACTATAGTTTAGGAATTAGAGTTTAGTTATCATAAATGCAATAGGATTTGCTTTTGAACATTCTAGATATGGTAAGCAATGGTTGCAGCCTTGAATTACAGCTGTCCAACTAAGGATCCAACTCCCTTGAAGCAGAAGGGGAAATGCACACTAAATATGTGCTTGTGTCTAGCAGGGGCTGGTATGGGTGAGTGGGGCTAATTGAACTTGGCTTTCCCTGAGGAATTGTGTATAAAGATTCTGAGCACTGACTGCTCTTTTGAACAAACTTTTGTCCTGGGAGCAGGGGCAATAGTCCTTAGGGAATTTCCTCTCTGTGGCAATCAGCAGCATTTTAAAGAGGGAGAAAATGGAAGATTCCTTAGCAAACAATAACACCCTGTAATTCTTTATCTCTGATTAATGAAGAGGGAAGAGCAAGTCTCCAAGCCCCCAGAATGCAGTGCAATGATTGTTACCTCCAAGTTTAAACAGTTCCAGTGGAAAATCATTTATCTCCATTGCCCTGCAATTGTCTTCTCCTTTGTCCTTGTCAATCAACTCCAGTTATTGAAGAGGTACTGAAATGTACAGAATATCGGAGCTGGAAGTGATGGTAAAAAGTACAGGATTTAGAGTTGGAAGGAGCCATAGAGATAATTTTATCCACCACCTTTACCACCACTCATCCAAGGTCATACCACTCATTAATAGCAGAGCTTACATTAGGACCCAACTCTTGAAGAATTGAGTACAATTTGTGTTCCTTGCCTATTTTATGTGGTTTAGATAAAGGAAGAAATGCCTTTTGAATACTTCTTGGAATTAATATGGTTTTTATTATTTCCTGTAATATCTTTATTTAGTTTTGCTACAAAGCCCAAATTATGCCACCCCCACCCTCCACCTCCCGAAGACTGTTGTCTTTATTCTCATTCTTCTTTAGAATATTCATTATATGGTTAGATGAGATTGATTTTATTAAACATGGTAGTTCTGCGTGAATATTATTGAACCAACCACAAAGATTGTTTTAAATTGTGCTATGATGCTGTGTTATTAGAAAATCTGCCCATACTTTTATTCTTTTTCTAGAATTACTTAGTAATATGTATACACACACACATCATCATCATCATCATCATCATCATCATCATCATCATTTGTGTACATGCTACATCCCCTTGTGGAATATAAGCTCCTTAAAGACAGGGATTGTTTTCTTTTTGTCTGTGTGGTCCTAAGGCATAATGTAACAACACCTTGTACAGGGTAGGCTGTAACAAGTGTTTGTGGGATTTAATTTCTAGAGTGTTTATTTCTTGTTGGAACTCAACATGCAATATGATATAGAGTAAGGATTCAGGGAATAATGCTCAGAGAGGTGGGTCCTAATCCCCAGTCTACCATTAACTAATTATTTGGGCAAGTTATTTCCTTTTTCTTGATCTAAAATTTATGCTTTGTCAAATGTAGGTGTGTGACAACAGTGGACTGGATTAACTGTAAAATCTCTTTCAGTATAGATACTTCTATAATTACCTCATTTTTTCTTCTAAAGGAATAAATGCCCAATTTTATTCATTCATTTAAAGGCCTGAATTCTAATGGGAATTAAAACGACAACACTGAATAATCTTTTAGATCATCTATGGCTAAATTCTCCTCTATACATACTCCCAAGAGGATGAACCTCAAATTTCATAGAGTTATAGTAATCTGTTGTTTTGATTTCACAACCTCCCATCCCAAATAAACTATGTGTTTTTTTTTAATTTGAGGGAATCACTTTAGTTATCAATGGGATGGAGTAATATTATAATACCTGCTGGAAAAAAGAAAACACACCAATGTATCATAAAATCAGGGTTCAGAATCACTGTGACATAAGAATGATCACTTTGGGCCAGTCCCATTCTTGGTCCATCTAGCTCTATTTTTTTCATATCAGACAATGGCATTGAGTGAGAAGGCATGGGGAGGTATAGTTTCTTTACCTTCCTCATTTCTCTTCATAACGTATTAGATGTATATCATCTAAAAAAAACTAAGCCTTTTTTAGAATCTATCTTCAATAAGCCTTAGAAATTACCCTTTCCAGTGAACATTCACATTGAATGTAAGACTTTTTCTTGTTCTGATTTGCCATTTTAGTTGGTCAAGCATGAGATCATCCTCAAAACTCTCTCATTCCTTAGGCTTTAGGACACTGACCTTATCTGAATCATTGTTTGCCTTTTCCTGTCTGATGGTACTGCAATATTCCATTTCTAATGATAGCTGCCATTTAGGTAGTGTTACATAGTTTATCTAAGTGTAGATTACCTAATTTTATCCTTACAATATCCCTGTGAAGTAAATTGTTCAAGGAACTTTTATACCCATTATACAAATGAATGCCAAAGTTCTCCAGGGATCTGTCAATTCTCCTTTACCCCTTATCTGTCTTTTATTATTATTATTATTATTTTTGCTGAGGCAATTGGGGTTAAGTGACTTGCCCAGGGTCACACAGCTAGGGAATGTTAAGTGTCTGAGAGCAGATTTGAACTCAGGTCCTCCTGACTTCAGGGCTGGTGCTCTATATACTGTGCCACCTAACTGCCCCTACCCCTTGTCTGTCTTAACCCTGGATAGTTATCTGCTCTAATGATTGCTATCATCTTCCTATGGATTCTATACAAGCCTACTCTATTGCCCCTTATTTCATTCATAATTTACTCATTCATTCAACAAGAAAAGAAATAGAGATGAAGAGAAGTTAAAAGGAAAAGACAATGAGATGAAAGAAGGGAATGGAAAGAAGATAGATTTATTAAGTGCCTTATATGCTTGGCACTGTGTTATATTGGGGAATACAGAAACAAAAATTAAAAACCAGTCCTGTCCTCAAAGAGGATACATTTTACTTCTGAAATTTCTTCTTTTTAATTCCTCCCAGTCTTCTAACCATAAGACATCTCAACACTGGATACAGGCTCTCTAACAAGATCATGGTATCCAAGACAGAGCTACAGTAGCTGCCCTCAAATACATTTCACTAGACCAGTAGACAACACCATGTCATTTCAAATAACACCAAATTTCAAAGATTCTTTTGCTCATTCATTTGCTTTTTTCCTTCACAACACTTCTTGTATTCTGTTTTTAACTAGATTATCAATTGTAACTTTTCTGAGAACTGGTGAAAGGAAACCACACATATCTGTGAAAACTTTCCACTCTGCTTAAAAAAAAAATAACGTTCAGAAGGAATAAAAAGTCCAACTCCTTTGAGAACACTTCAGATGAAGTATTGGATGTTCAGAAGGGAAAGAAAAAACAGAGCCCCTTTAAAAAGCAGCTCATATCAGCAGTATGTGACAGGCCATAAAACTATGAAGGAAGCAACAAAGAAATATTTTATTAAACCTGTTGTCTGTAGGAAAAAATACAAACACCTCAGCCTGGTTTTTAAGCTCCTTCTTTAGCTGGATCTCAACTTACTTTCCTATCAGTTTTCGTATGATTTCCCTTCTTTTATAAGTCAAATTGGCTTGTAATAAATTTGAATATTTATTTAATATGTACATATTTTACTTATATTATATATAAATGCATATTTTTATGTCTTAAAAAGCAATCTGGAAGTACATGGTCAAAGTTATAAAAGTAATCATACCCTTTGACCCTATGATGACATTGTTGGAAATTATTTTCTGAAAGTGGCATCAAAAATGACAAGAAAAAAAGCTATTTGTTCAGAAATATTCATAGCAACATTATATGGAATTGCAAAAAATTAGAAGTGACCTAAATACCCACAAATAGGGGAAACGGTTAAATTGTGGTATGTTATAAGAGAGTATTCTGATGTCAATAAAATTGACAAATATGAAGAATGGCAAGAAATCTGAAAAAGACTTTTATGAAATAATGTGAAGCAACATAAACAGCACCAAAACAATGGAATGAACATTGTTATGAAGTAAAAGGAAATATGAATAAAAAATGAATAAATGAACAAATAATTGAAAATTGGAACTTTGTATGAATGAAAAACATTTATATGTTGAAATTAATTGATTTAAATATAGTTGCTAACTATATTTAATTCATTAGATTGATGTTCAATATCTAATTTTAATAAAAATATTTTATGTCTATATATTTCAAAATTGGCCTGCTAGCAGTCTTGGCATATGACATCTGCATCCATCTTTGAACAAGTAGTTCTACGTATCTCCAATGTGATCCCTCTTTAACTTCCTCCCTAGGAGTCTACTTTCCTGTAAGCAAGAGATAAAATGAGACTATATTTGTAAATTACTTTGTATATAAGTGCTATATAAATGCTAGTTGTAGTAGCAGCAACAGTAGTAGTAGTTCAGTGATCACTACAAGGCATTTTATGTTCCCAAATGTTAATACTCTCTAACTTTTGATATTTTTAATGTACTTAAAAAATCTATATATATCCTCCCTCCACTTTCTCCTACCCATCCAGAAAAACATATACGTCTTGATGATTGGGAGTATTTTTGTCTTTTTACCTTAAATGCTTAGCATAATATTCTGTACATAGGAAGCCCTTAATAAGTATTTGTTGAATTAAATTGTTGAACTGAATTTTATATTTATAACTTGGCATCTTTCTTACACATATCATATTCTCCTTTGATTTATGATTGCTTACAAATTAGCCCTGAAATCAGGAAGACGTATATTCCTGAGTTCAAATCTGACCTCAGACATGTCTTAGCTGCATGACCTTAGGCAAGTCACTTAACTCTGCTTGCCCTCAGTTTCTTCATCTGTAAAATGAGCTGGAGAAGGAAATGGAAAACTACTCCAGTATCTTTGTCAAGAAAACTCAAAGGGGTCATAAAAAGTCAGCCATAAAGAAAATGATTGAACAACAACAGAATCTGACTAGCCCAGCACTTGACACACAGTAGGTACTTGAAAAATTTTTGAACTGAATTTCATTGGATCTAGGTTTCAAAGCCCATATTGCTAAAAAGAATATAACATAGCTTCTTTTTTTGTAGAATTGTAAGTAGGAAGCAAAAGGTGCATCTTACTAGTGAGGGTGAAGATAACTGAAAACTTCTGAAAACATCTAAACTTTTCTAAAGTCCCAAAATCCAATTTTCTCACTTGTAAAAAAGGACATAATAATAATAAAAATACTTATAACCTTACCTCATAGGGTTGTTGTTAGGATCAAATATAATAGCACATGTAAAGTGCTTTGTAATTATTAAAACATATAAATATGATATAGTTATTAATATGATGATGATGATAATAATGCTGCTGATAATAGAAGTGCTCTATGCTCACAAATGCTTGCTTCAATGCTAATTTTGTAAATTGCTTTATAAAGGTGTCATCCATATCCTCCATTTAACTGGGAAGTCTCTAGTAAAAACAGCTTTCATTTATATTACTTGATCAGACTAAGACTGAGGCCCTCAAACATGATTTAACTCCTTTGTAATTAGCCTGAGCCCAGTGATCTTTTATTTGACTGTCAGGTAGAGTGAGAGCATGAAATATTTTTATTTTATACAGTCCAACACTTAGCCATCAAAGCCAGAACAAAGACCCTTCTTTCTATGTCCTTCCTTACCTTGGGGAATAGTCTATTCAACACTCTCATGAATTCTGGGGCAGATCTAACTGGGCTGAGGGTACATATCATGATTGTGTTCCACTACTTTATAACCAGCCTCGCCCGAGGCATCCCTCAACCTATTCCTAGAATATCAAGCAGATAAGACCAGAAACCCGACATTGACTTTATAACTTTATAGACTTACCTTTTACATTCATTCAACTTATTCTACTTCCCCTAACAATTAATAATCACATTATCTTTAAAACTGAGGAACAACAATTTACTATCCTATGACACTCTATTTAGAATGATTCTGAATTTCTTTTTACTTATGCTATACCTTCCCCAAAGAACCACTCCTTGTTCTTTCATACCAAGTCCTGTCAGCCACATCCCTCACTGTCTCTATCCCATGTTTCTCTAGCCTTTTCTCATGCCCTCAGGAAACCCTATTATTCTAATACACAATATCCTTTTAAATAGGAAGTCTATTGCCATACATAAATGTATGCTCTAACATTATATTCAAACATAGGGACTTAGGTGCTTGCCATAACCATAAGCCATAGTCAGAAACCAGCTGGTGACATAAACCCAAAGGACTGAATCCCTGAAGAAATATCCTGTATTGTGCTAGCCTTGAAACCCAACTCCAAAAGAGTTACAGCAAAGTTTTGCCTCCATAAAGCACATAGTACAGCAGAGAATGGGGAAAGGGAGGAGTCACTAAATATTGTTGACTGACCATCTGAAATGATGGGCTGGAAAAACAAATTGAAGTCAGAAGGCTTAAGTTAACTTGGGGAAAAATGGGTAATGACTAACATTTATATATTGCTCTAAGGTTTGCTAAGTGCTTTTTTATATATTAACTTATTTGACCAGGTAGGTTCTATTGGATAGGGACTATGAATTCACTGGTATAGGGAACTCCCAGATAAAGAAAATCACTCAGTTCACCAATGCAGTTGACACCTCTGCAACTTGTTACAATATTAGCTTCCTGTCATTCCCCACTTGATAAATGGCCCAAGGTTATAAGAAGACAGTTTTCAAAGGAAGAAATTAAAACTGTCAACAGTTATATAAAAATGCTTTAAATCACTAATCATTAGAGAAATGCAAATTAAAACAACTCTGAGATACCACCTCATACTCATCAGATTTGATAAGGTGGCAGAAAAGGAAAATGACTAATGGTAGATGGCCTCTGGGGAAATTGGTAGACTAATACACTATTGCTGGAGTTGCAGACTAGTTTAACCATTCTGGAGAACAATTTACAACTATGCCCAAAGGACTAAAAACCTGTGGACACACCTTGACCCAGGATTACTAGGTCAATACTGATACAAAATCAATACTGATATTAGATCTATACTGCAAGGAGATTAAAAAAAAAGGAAAAAGATCCATATGTACAAAAATATGGCAACTTTTTATGGTAGCAAAGAATTAGAAATTGAGGATATGTCCATCAATTGGAGAATGGGTGAATGAGTCATAATACAAATATGCAATGAGATACTATTGTGCTGTAAGAACTGATGAAGAGGATGGTTTCAGAAAAACCTGGGAAGGCTTGTATAAACAAATGCAAAATAAAATTAATTGAACCAAAAGAATAACCTATACAATAACAGCAATATTGTAAAGATAATCAACTATGAAATACTTAGTAACTAATCCACCACAATGCCAAAGTACTCATGATAGAAAATTCAGTCTCCAGAAAGAAAAATGGGTTGATACAGATTAAAGAATATCTCTTTCCCCCCTTTATTTATTTTTGTTTTTTTTTTCTTATTCTACAAACAAGATACTTTATTTCAAGACTCCAGGAATTCTCACCTGGAATACTACTGACCTCTCTGGCTTGCTTTAAATCCTAACCTTCTCTAGGAAGTCTTGACTTTTTCTTAATTCCAATGCCTCCTTTCTGTTAATTATCTTCTATTTATCCTATATATTGCTTAATTCCTATGTATTTGTTTGCATGTTGTTTCTCCCATTAGATTATGAAAGTCTTGAGGGCAAAGATTGTCTTGTTTCTTTTTGTATCCTCAGTCCTTGGCACAGTGCCTGGCACATAGTAGGTGCTTAATAAAGGTTATTGATTTTTTTCCTTTTAGAACATGATTAATGCAAAAATATATTTTGCATGATTTCATATGTAAGATAAGTATTATATTTCTTGTCTTCTCAGTGAGGTAAAGGGAGGGAGAGAATTTGGAACTGAAAAGAATGTCAGGTTTTTGAGAACAGGACTCATCTCTCTTTTTAAATTTATACTCCCAGTACTTAGCACTCAGTAAGCATTTAATAAATATATTTTCATTTTATTCATTCATTGGATAGTTATCAAGGAACTTGAGAGATTCACTTGCTCAGTGTAACTCAGCTCATATGTGTCTGAGGCAAGGTTGGAACTCAAGTCTTCCTGGCCTCCAATTTCATAACTATCCCCTTTGACACCTAGTTGGGGCCTCAGCTTCCTCATCTATACTTGAGGATGCTGGAGTAGATTAATTCTATGATCCCTTCCAGTTCTAAATCTACGAACCTGTAAGGTCTGATTCCTGTCATTGTCTTTGCCTTGCTTGTAAGAGACATTTGATAAATATTAGCTTCTTGTTTTTGTATTCCCAGTGCCTAGCAAAATGCCTTCTTTACAAAAAAGTTGAATTGAATTACTTAATTTAATACCAATTCCTATCTAAGAGACTAGAAAGTGTTTAGTTTTGGGTACTAAAAGAAATATGGACTGAGGTAAAATATTTACTCAAAGAAATTTATGAACAAATAGGAAGACAGAATAGTCGTGTGTCAAAGGAGAGATAGGCTTTAGATTCCTCTGGCTATTATTTTCAGTATTTTTTTATTAATACTTTTTATTTGCAAAACATATGTATGGGTAATTCCTAAACATTAACCCTTACAAAGCTTTCTGTTACAAATTTTTCCCCCCTACTCCCCACCCCTCCCCTAGATGGCAGGATATCCACTACATGATAATTATGTTAGAATACTTAAGAAATTGAATATATGTACAGTTATTGCATCATTTTTTGTGCAGGAGAAATCACATCTACAAGAAAGAATAATCTGATAAAGGAAATACAATGCAAGCAAACCTCAATAGAGAACATGAAAATGTTATGTTGTGGTCCACATTTCACATCCCTCTCTCTGGGTATATATGGCTCTCTTCACCGAACAATTGGAACTGGTTTGAAGCATTTCATTGTTGAAGAGAGTCATGTCCATTAGAACTGATCCTCATCTAGTATTGTTGTTGCTCTGGCTATTATTTTCATAATGAAAAGAAAAAAAGGGAAAACTTCCAGCACTTTGGGTGGGATTCATTTGATGAACTTATAGAAGGACATGGGCAAGAGGATATGCAGGTGTGAAATGGTTGGGTTGCAGTATGTATCATGGAAGGGATTATTTACATGGATGAGATCATGTCCACTTGAGTATCTGAGTTGAGGTATTCAATAAATACTTGCTGATTGATTTTTTTTCCTAATCCTCTCTTAGAAAACCTCCCAAAGTGGCTTTCAAAGCCACTTCATCATGCCATTATCAACTATCTCCTTTTCATCTTTCTCATCCTTTCTTTCCTCTCATCTTAGGTCAATTTGATTGAAGCTCCTTTCATATGACCAGGAACTATAAATTCTGAGCCTATCCTCAAAATGGTGTACTTGTCTTTACTTAAACAGTTCCTGAAATTTTATATCTTCAGGAAGTGTGTTATGTGTTACTGCATAAGTCAGAAAGCAGATTTTCTCCAGAATTAGGGCCAGAGGTAGGTAAGATAGACAACCATTTAAGCATACTACATTCAATAAGAAGGATGGAAAAGTGCTTTGACGAGTGCATTTTTAATGCATATATTATTACCATAAAATCTTTTCTCCATGCTAGATAGGTAAGTACCTAATAAATAAGTATTTATTATGTCTTTGATGTAAAGTAATAATAAAAAAAGGGCACAACTTTCAAAAGAGACAATACAATTCTCAAATCTTCTCTTCTTTCTCTTATCTCTGGTGAAGCTAGGGTGAAATTCTAATAATGGTTGACATTCTCTTTTCCCCCACCCCATCCTACATTTAGGTTTGTTTTGTATGATATGTAAATATTTATTCATGTGTGTGCATATTTGGTGGATATTTATTTTTCAGTTGCCATTTAAGTCTTCTTCATATTTGTCTAAAACAATTTTATTTTTGTTTGGGACATAAGGTCATGGAAAATTTTTTAAATCACTGCACATGGAATCTTTCATATTATGGTTAATTTGAACTTAACTTCTTTTTTTATCATTAAAAAAGGATAGAGATGAGATAAGCTGTGGGCTTCTGTAAAATTTATCAGCTCAGATTTCCTTCTGAAATTAGTCTGATTCAGTTCAACATCAGATTTCTCTTGGGCTGAAATCCTCACCTTGCCCTTCTAGCTCTATCTCTTAGTCAGAATTCAGTTTGTATCTGATAATCTTCTTTCCTTCCTTGGATTTTCTTTTTCTTCTGCTCTGTTGAAGGATGTGTGATTTAACCTATGATATGTACACAATCCAACAAACAGGTGTGGAGTAATAATAGGATCTTTACCAAATAGAGATGTTTTAAAATGGAGCTAAGAAGAAAAACAAAACTACTGAATTCTCTTACTGTTAATCAGGGAAGAGCAAGGAAAGCTCCAAAAGTAAGAAATGCCTTCAAAAATGCTCCCAGACCTTACTCCCTACAAATCTTTCACCAAAGAGAGACCTTCACCTCTTACTTCATATGTATCAATGCTGGCCACCTTAGCAGAGAGATCCCTGGACTAGGAGTCACAAGACTCGGGTTTTGTCTGGGGCCGGTTACTATTTATTTACATTTCGGAGCCTGGAGAAAGCTCTTCTTTGGGACCAGGTCCTCTAATCTGTAAAATGAAGGGGCTGAATAGTTGATCTCTACGGCCTTTTTTCAGCTCTAAAATTCTGAGGTTCTAGGATTCCCCGCTTCCCAGCCTCCTTGATACCGCCTTCGCGCCCCCGCCCCTCATTCCCTTTTCCTTACTTTCCCGGGCCCCTCATAGTGCAGGGTTTATATTTACCTCTCAGGTTCTTTTCTTTTCTTTTCTTTCTAATCCTAGGGAAAAAACAGTGGGCTTTGGGCGGGTGTATGTGTATGTGTGGTGGGGGGAGAGGTTGGTAGAGGCGGGGGGGTGTCGGGGAGGGCGGAGGGAGGCGGCCCCTGATTGGCTGGGGAGGGGGAGTGGAGGCACGGAGTTTCCCACAATGCCCCTGTGCGGTGCAGCCGCGGATGGATGCTGCGGGAAGGGGCTGCCATTTGCTGCCCCAGCCAGCGGCGCGCTGACCTGCCCAGTCTCCTGCAGTCGCCGCCGCTTGGCCCCGGCCCGGGTCCTTGCAGCCGCTCCACCTCAGCTCGGTCCGTGGTTCCTGGGGCCGCCAACATGAACACTAGCTCAGGGAGCGGAGAGGAGAAAGGGGCTGCCGGCAGCAGTAGCAGCGGAAGCGGCGGTGGCGGCGGTGGGAGCTGCTGCCGCGGAGCCGAGGGCGGTGTACCGGACACACGGAGCGCAGGGGCTGGAGCTTCAGCGGCGGCGGCGGCGGCGGCGGCTGCAGCAGCCGCCTTGGAGGAGCCCCAAGCTACCGGCCAGAAGGAGAAGGACGAGGCTCTGGAGGAGAAGCTGAGAAACTTAACTTTCCGGAAGCAGGTCTCTTACAGGTAGGAGAGAGAAACCAGAAGACCCAGTGATCTCCAAGTCCCTTTAAGGTGTCCCTCAAACCTACTTCATTCTCCTTTTCAGGAAGTTGGAGACACCTGCCGAGCTTTCCTTCCCTTTCCCCCACCCCCACCTCTACCCCCATTTCCTGGAATCTTTACCCTCCGCACAGCTTCGTGTCTGAAGTATGAGGCTATTCCTTTCCCACCCTGTCCTCGAACCGTGCTTCTGATACCAGACTGGAGAGAATAAAGGGTTCCTTGGTTCTTTAATTCAGAATAGAAGGATGGTGGTAGTGGTGGGAGATCCAGGTAACCTGAAAGTCGTCCCTAAAGTTGCCCATCAGTTATTGCCTCCCTTAGTAATCAGAAATCCCCCAGATTTCTCTAGATGGCACCTTGGCACTAACTTAAGAACTGAGATCACTCCGACAGGTAGAAGCGAAGAGCAGAGTAGCTTTATACTTAAGAGGAAAGATTATGGTCACAAAACCTGCAACCAACAAATGTATAAATATGTATGTGTATACGTATATGTGTATGTACATATTTGTATATAGATATAACTATACCTTAATATCATGATCTGGGTTGCCTGTGTGTTCTGTGCATCAGTGTGGTGGGTCTCCAATAGTTTACTGTTGGTGTCACACCCGAGGAGACTCATGTTCTTCACATGAACACAATCATAATTACTTCCTGGACCTATATAATTGGGGCTAGGGGAGAGAGAATTGAAGGAAGGTAAAGGTAATAGATGCTGGCAGCTATTCTAGCCAGAATGGTGTAGAAGAGCTCTTCACTGTAATGCATTTCACTAAAAGGCAAAAATCAAGTGTTATGCAGAGAGAATCAAGATATTGTCTATTTTGGGGCAGCTCAAATGGAGGAATTAGTGATTTATCTAATGATAGAGCAAGGATTGGGGTAATGTGGGGGTCATAGATTAGTGTCATCTTTTTCTTTTTGAGATTTAATTACTTAAGAAAAAGTCTGAAAAAAAAAGCAAGCATCTTCATTTTTTTTTAAACTTATATGTTTCCTTCCAGAAAGCTATATGCAGCTTGTTAACCCATGGACTGTTATGTAAGCAAAGGCAAATGACAAAGGTGTGTGGGTTTGAGAGTGTGTGTGTTTGGGGTGGGGGTAGATAAGTGAATCACTAAGATCCCTACAGACATTGTGCCTGGCTGGGATCCCTCAGACTTATAGATCTGTTTGTTCTAGTCATTTACTGAATGTAGGTAATGTGATTTCAACTTTTTCACTGTTGCAAAATTGCTGGTTGAAGAAGTTGCATTCCAGAATTTCTGCGTTGCATTTTTGTTCCCAGTAGGCTGAGGGAATTTCCCACCTGAATTGCTCTTTCTGTTACTCACTTAGATCAGGACCAATCAGATTTTGATCTTCATATTTTGGCTTTCTAAAAATAGGGTAGAAGGGGGTGGGAGTGATGAGGAGGGATGGCTCTAGGGAGGCATGTTAGGACATAGAGCATGCTACTTCTTACTTAGTCCTTGGGAAGCTGGAGCTGCTGTGCAATCCAGTGCTGTAATGATCAGGAGTTAATTTACATGAAGCAACTCTGCTGGGTCTCTGTTGTCATGGTCCAAATCACCTCCTAGCATGGAAGAATCCAACATTGTCATTTGTATCAACTCCTCCCTATGTAGGTCTCAGGCTAACATTTGTAAGGGAAAGCAGATCAAATTCCAAAGGGATTTTTTGTCTGGTCATAGGCTTTTGGCATAGGCTTTTGAATTTCGTTTTAGTAAGGTGGGTGCCTTTTAAGCTTTATTTCCCTTTAAAATCTTTAGCTGCTAATTGTCTGAGATCTTGAAAAGATGTCTCTGTTGTTTGAGAGTTGTGACCCTTTACATCATGTCTTATGACCGCACCCTCTCCCCAGACAAGGTCAGATGGTGGATGGAAGGGGTGGAAGGAAGAGAATCAAGGCAAAAGACCCCTACAGATTATTCTTACTCCAGGTGAGTTGGAAAAATTATCTTCCCGACTGCTTTCAGCATCAGAATCATCAGCTGGCATGAGTCCTGAATCCTGACCATGCTTACAGATAGTGTGAAAGGAAGGGAAAACAAACCTTTTGATGAAGTTTGATGTCTTTGCCTAGGAGAAGCTTTTTACTTCTTTACCTCAGGTCTGATAGCACCTGAAGGGAAAAGTGAGGTCATAGGATCATAGAACCATGAGATTATAGGTGGATTTAGAGCTAGAAGGGGCTTTAGGGGTTATTGAGTTCATCCCTTTCATTTTACAGATGAGGAAATTGAGATCTAAAGAGTTTAAATGATTTATTCAGGGTCATACAGCTAGTAACTGTTTGAAGCAAGCTTTGAACCCAAGACTTCCTTCGTGTCTCCAGATGCACTTTATCTGCATTTTCCTGAGAAAAAGCTATCTGAAAAAGGGTTCACAACATGGATCCAACTTGAGATGGTTCATGAGCTGTGTATGTGTTGTACATATATGGATTTGGGGAATGGGAGGGGGGGAGAGAAAAAATTATCCCAGGATTAGATTTTGAGTTGAAAGAAAACTTCTGGAATAGCCAATCCATTCCCTTCCCAGAGCGAAGAAATTTACTCAAGAACAGAACAGTCATTAAGTGTTATAGTTGAGATTTGAATCTGCATCTTTTGACTCCAAATTTAAGGCTTCCCATAGCATCAGTTAAAATTTGTTCAAGAATATTGATGTGGGTGCAGACTAGAGTTTCAAGATATACTCTGCCTTTCAGAAGTTGGTTTACTTGAATATAGCCTTAGTCTTCCATTTTTTAATAAGTTAATAAACTTTGGATTGTCAGAGGGTTAAAAGTATGAGTGCCTTACCTGCTCAGTTGCTTTTCTGGGCTTTTTTGAAGAACATGAGCTTCTTGTGAAATGGTACTTGACAGAGTGAGGAAAGGGGGTTATGTTTTGGGGGAGGTGTATGTGTGGGGGTCTCATCATCTATTTCTGTTGCTAAGGAACATATAAACCAAGGTTTAAAAATAAATGAGGAGTGGGTGGGCATGCAGTGACTCCTGTCTTTTTAGAGACCAGAGCCCTTTTCAAAAGCCTTTAAATAGCCATTTCTGGAGGCTGATTATTCATTTTGCTTGACTTTGACTTTGTTAAGGAAAATAAACTCCTTTATACCCCAGATTTCCCCTCATTATCTCATCCTTCTTGAGTTTTTTCTTGGGGGGCATTTTTCCATGAGGAATTTTCCTTTCTTTCAGTTCCTGCTCCCCTAGAGCAAGCAGGCTTTGTAGACAGCTGCGTTGAGGGTTTTATGAGGCAATATTAGTGAGCCAGTACTTTTCTCTTAAAATTAGTACCTTTTTTCTTTACAAATTATGGTGCTGCAACAGATACATACATGCAAAAGACTATTTCATATGTAGGAGATTATTTTTTCCTTCCTTTCGGACTCCTATTTACATCAGCACAATAGAAGTTATTCTCAGAAACACACGAGCTTTCAGGGGATTCATTTTAGGTCTGCGGCGTGTGTGTATGTGTGTGTAAGAAAGAGAGAGAGAATATATATGTATGTGTGTGTATATATATATGTATATGTATCTACACACATATATATATGTATATGTGAGGGAGGAGAGGAAAAGAAAGAGACAGGAAGAAAGGGGAGGGAGAAAAGGGAAAGGGAGACAGAAAGAGAAAGAAAGAGAAAGAGAGAGACAGAGGGGGTAGAGATTTTGTGTGTGTGTGGGGGGGGCATAGCTGCCCACTTGCTGCTTTTTCCCCACCTGTTCCAAATGTAGTTCTCCATGACCTTTTATCTCCTTACAGATCATTGACTCCAACACCTTTGGGCACCTGTACTCCTTCCATATTTAAACTGAAAAAATCCCTCTGCTAATTTGCAGTTAAGCTTATACATTCTAACACATGGCAGGGAGAAAAATATAATTGTTAAGGACTGCCGAGAAACATTCTTTCACCCACATGGCACATGCCATCTCTACAAAGATACCCTTATGAGATTTTCATATGGTGATAAAAAATACTACCCAGGTGCAATGTGGGTGAGTATAGAATCCAATGAGAAATTCACACTTCTGCTATCATATGGGCAGCCAAGTGTGAGAATAAAGTATAATTCTGAGAGGGAAGAGCACTAGGATATATTTCTTATGTTCTCACCTGCTTGCAAGGTGTTTCATTGCCCTTTGCCTTGGTTTCTCTATAAAATGAGGGTAGAAATACCTTCTTTCTGTCTTCTTTGAAGGGACAAGAAGAAGGTGAATTAAACACCATTTGAGGGTTGCTGTATCTTGCTTAGACTAGAATGTTGCATATACAGAAAGTATTCAAAATCAATAAATACTTTCTTTAGTGCCTATTTTGTTTTTTTTAACTTAGCAATTAAGACATTATATTAACCTTCCATTTCTTCATTTTTCAAAACAGGAACATAAAGATAGAGGAAAAGCTAATTTGGACATAGGAATGATGATGTGGATCCAGTTAATTATTACAAACATAGCTCACTTCAAAAAACTTAAATAGTAAAAATTAAGAATTTTCTGCTTTAGGTGGTGTTTTAGAAAAGGCTTCCGTGGCTTATAATCATTTGGTCACTTGTACCTGGTATTGTGGTAATAGCTTTAGCCTAAGTTAGGAGATCTGAGTTCAAATCTAGCTGTTGAACAAATCATCCTTTTTCTAGGATAGAAAAAGGCTGTGCTAGATGACTTCTGAGGTTCATCCTAGCTCATTAATTCTGAGTTGTCCAATGCTAACTCACATTTTATATAGCATTTTAAAAAGGGCTTTCCTTATAATAACTCTGTGAGGTATATTATTATGGTGATGATTGTTATCATAAATATTATTTTGATCTAAACTATGCTTTAATTGGTGAAAGGAATTCCCTGTGAGTAAAATCCATCTGTCAATATAGATTCTCAACTACTTTGCAACTCATCTGGAATTACCTGAGGAGGCTGAGAAGTTAAGACTTTTTTATGGTCATGTGACCAGACTGGTGGAATTTGAACCCGGAAAGTCCTGCCTTCTAGACCAGCTGTTGATATACCACACCATCTTTGCATTAAAATGAGGAAACTGAGGCTTTGAGATGAAGGTCCTTGACTTCAACCCCAATCTCTTTTCTTCAACTTCAGTTTTCTTTCCACTACACCATCCTATCTCCTTATCTATGCATCTTATGCTTGTCAGAGATATTATGAAATCAGATCAATTTAAGAAGCAGAAAACGAGCCACTGCCAATGGAAGATATTTCAAAGATGAAGATAAAGGATATTTGAAGTGTGCTGGATATGGTATGGCTCATTTGAGAATAATCTTTTCTTCTTTGTTCTTTTTGTTCTTTTGTTATTTATTTATTTATTTATTTTTGCTGAGGCAATTGGAGTTAAGTTACTTGCCCAGGGTCACACAACTAGGAAGTGTTAAGTGTCTGAGATCAGATTTGAACTCAGGTCCTCCTGACTTCAGGACTAGTGCTTTATCCACTTCAACACCTGGCTGCTTACCACTTCTTTGTTTTTATCACACTCCTTGTCCAAGTAGGCTTCCAGAGCCATCACATTTAGAACCAAGGGTCAGAAGGATAGGACTACTGAAAGAAGCACTATTAAAATGGATAAAATAAAATGTTTATTTCAACTTTTCATTAAGGAAATCAACATTTATGCCTTAGAAGCTCAACTGGGACTTTCTTTGTCCTAGGGAGCCAAATTTCTACAGCTTGGAAAGTAACTGAAGTCCTTCACCAGCATAGAAACAATAAAACTTAACATTAACACAGTTAATAAAAATTAATTAAAATAGGAATCTATCAGATGGAAGGCTGGAGTGAGCTTCTCTCCCTTGTCCCCACCTCCATGGATGTTAAATTCCCTGGAAGCAATCTCAGGCTTTGTCTCAGGGTCCCTAGTTGCTCCCTTCCCACTCCTGCTCAACTTGAGGCATGTCCCAGATACAGTTTGTGATTCTTTCCTAGTCAACACAAACCTTCTTTCAATTAGTCCTATACTTCTGACCTTTGGTTCTTTACTCAGTATTCATTTCTATTAAACAAGCAGGATAATATGATAGAAAAAGCACCAGAGTGTCTTCAGACTTGGGTTCAAACTTTAACACCCTTAGTCAGGAGCTCTGAGATTTTGGGTGAATCTGAGCTGAGCTTGGTTTCCTTGTTTGCTAATTACCCTTCCTAGCTGGGAGAATCACATGTGATAATGTATATGAAAGTATTCTGTAACATGTAAAGTGTTATATGGGGCATCATGAGATTTAGTTGTCCTTTGCCCCTTTGCAGGACTTTGCTTTATCCTTGGATTTTTGTTTTCATGACATCAATGTCTTTATTCATTCAGCGAACATTCTAAAAAAGAATCTACTCTATGCCGAACATGGTGCTGAATTCTGGAGAATCAAGATAAAAAGAAATAGTCTCTGCTCTCAAGGATCTTACATTCTAAGGTATAAGGTAGAAGCTGCTCTCTCCACTGTATTTTTCAGGGCACATAGCCCAATGCATAGGCTCAATGAGCAAACATTTTCTCAAATATTCAAAGAGAGATTCTTTGGAGTGAGAAGACTGTAAAAAGAAAGACTAACCCATTGGTATCAAGCTATTTATTAATACCTACTAGAGTCTAGCTAATAATGCTTATCTTATAGATACAATTTATTTCCTTCTGGGCAATGAGGTGGTACAGTAGATAGAATACCTGGTATGGAATCAGGAAGACTCATCTTCCTGAATTCAACTCTGGCCTTGGACACTTATTAGCTGTGTGAATTTCGGCAAGTTATCTAACCTGTTTGCCTCAGTTTCCTCATCCATAAAATGAGCTGGAGAAAGGGAATGGAAAACCATTTCAAGGTCTTTCCTAAATAAAAACCCAAAATCCAAATTGGGTCATAAAGAGTTGTACACAACTGAAATGACTGAACAACAATGGGCATTATATTTCCAATTATAGCAATTGGTACCAAGTGATATGGATTTTAGTAGTACAGATAGGTCATTTTCAACAGATGTAAATAAATGAGAGCTAGGGATAGAACAGCTCACAAAATACCTACTTATGCATTTTCTGTGGTAGTATAACTCATTAAAATAATGCTGAATGTAATTAGCCAGTGACTAATTGCTAACTATTTTGAAGGGATACAATATAGGGCAAAATTAAAGAAATAAAAGCAATTAGGTGCAAGTACTTTCTATTGTATCAGTCACTGCATAGTTTATCTCTTGTTTTCGTTTATACTTGAAAGAAAACTTCTAATTCTCTCCCACTTATCATTTTGGTGTCCTAATGCCACTAGTCTTGTGTATGTTCACAGATTCAGCTCTTTTGCCAGTCTCTTGGGGACTTCAGAGTGGTATCAAAAACCTTTAACTATCTATTTGTGCCTATCAAAGAGAAGGCATTAATTTGCTTCCCAAACACTACCAATTAGCTCTGGAACACTTTAATCCAGCCAATCCTTCTCCAAGGGAGAATATTGATTCCCTACTGCATGCACTTTGTGTTTACTTTTTCTCTCATGGTTAGACCAGAAATAGAAAAGTCATGGCTACTTAATTTGCCTGGAGATTGTATAAAATCCTTCAATTGTCTTTTGTCCAATTCAGATAAGGTTCTTCTGATTATTATACTTCTGTCACTGACTCCCTCTTCCTACTGATCTCAGCTTTGATGTAAAGGTCATTGTATAGAGAATTGCATAAGAATATTCTTTAATCAGCTCAGCATTTCTCAGGGTTGTTGTTGTTGTTGTTATAAGCCAGTAGACCAAACCCTTTCCCCCTTTTATATGTTTTAAAAATACATTTAAACAAATGGCAAATTCTAGTATCTTTGCCAAGAAAATGCTAAATGGGGTCACAAGAGTCAGACAGAGTAATGACTGAACAAAAACAAATAGATCACACTTCAATATTTAAATGGATTTATGAGCTCATCCTCCAACAATTCATATCATGGCTCCTCCATGCCTTCTCATTTGCTATAACTCTTGTCAAAGTTTTCCCATTAATCCTCCCCAAGGGATCTCTCCAGTCTGCTAGGTCTTTTGACATGCTCTGTGTACCCCAGCAGCACAGAGGCTATCTATCTGTTCTTCCTTACTCTTGTTACATTACAGGCCCACCTCCTTTTCTAGCCGTACATCTCTTTGATAATATCTCTAACACAGCTCTGAGCTGCAGTTTGTCATTAATATTATGCTGTAGCCTATTTACACCCACCATATGTTTCTTCATTGTCCTTTGGGTGACCTGCACTTTTATTTCTCAGAGATTCTGTTATTTTATGATTCTCAGCCATATAGCATCACTCGAAGAAATTGGTTTGAAAAAGATGAATTTTTGTTTCAGGGAGAAAGTTGGGGTCAATGTAAGTACTTCTTAGCTCTGCAAATAAAATCCAGTCTGCTCTCTTCCTCCCATTCAATTCTGGGCCCAATTCATTTCACCATCTGTAGTGGACATAGATGATGTTTAGTGTTTAAAAAAGAGATTTGTTTTCTTTCTAGAGGCAGCTGGTGGTACAATGGGTCTGGAGTCAGCAAGACCTGAATTCAAATCTGCCCTCAGATACTTACTAGCTGTGTGACCCTGGGCAAGTCACTTAAATGGGGATAATAAAAGCATCTAACTCCCAGATTGTAGAGAGGATCAAATGAGATAACAATTATTTATAAAAGCACTTAGCACAGTGCCTGTCATAGGGCAGGCATCATATAAATGTTTATTTCCTCCCCTCCCCATTCCCTCACAGGGACTTACATGACTTTTGCATTAAAGCTGATGTGATTTCTATGGAAAAAGAAAGTTCTTTAGTTCAAGATTAGTTGATGACATTAATAGGTAATATTATAATATAGAACAAATCCTGATATTAGCCAAAAAAGGTCTGGCGACTGTTAAGTCTGAGAAGAAAAAGACAGCCAGAATTGGCAATGGCTGCTACTAAATGATACTTTACATGGGCAGGTATACTCTTCTAAAACCAGTTAGTAAAGCAAACTTCTATTTGGTATTTGAAAGTTTTAATGTAAGCTTGATTTTCAGGACTAATGTTACAACTGCCTAGCTAGGTTGAATGTTAGGTAGAGCTTATACTTTAGTCATGGCATCTACATGTGTAATAAAGGAACCATAAATAGAGGATTAATAGAAGTTGTCATTCCAGTTAGGAATATATACTTTCCTCATTTCTTTCTTTCTTTCTCTCTTTTTGTGTACACACACACACACACACATACACACACACACACAAACACAGAGGCACATCTATCCCTTAAATTTGTCTTTTGATTCTTAACTTCAAAGAAAATTATTCAGACTTGAAATTTGATTTGACTGATACATTACTTTTCCATTTCTTGAATACCTATAGGGATTTCAATATTTAAAAAGGAAGCCCATTCTATTTTTGGACAGTTGTTAGGAAATTCTCCCTTATATAGAGTTAAAATCTTTTTCCTCTAATTTCTACCCAAAGTTTTTTATTCTTCCCTTTGATTTCAAGACTTCATGAGATTTGAGCAAATAAGTAAGAGTCCAAGTAGGAAGGCCTAGGTCATTGTTCATGGAAGTAGGGAAGGTCAGGCAGCCAGCCAATATCCTCAGAGACAGAGAAGTTAGTCCTCAGGCACACAAAGAGCCCCACCTCTGAAAGGCTGAGCAAATTAGTCAGGAACCTAAGAACAGAAGCCTTGGCTAACAAGCATAGGAAGGGACAGACCACTAAATATATGTAGTTTGATCCAAAGTCTCCCTTTTCATAAATCACATCAAATGGAGGAACAAAACCCATGGAAATCCCTGCAAAGAAACAAGTCTCTTTCCAAATTAAGCATGCTTATTCATATATCTTTTTAAATGTTCAGAGGAGGAAAAAAAAACTGCAAACAAAACAGGTTTACTTCAAAGTTTTCTGTCAAGAAGCCTGGATAAAAAGAAATTGCCTAAGGTTTCAACAAAGACATGAACAATAATCCAGGAGGAAGGGTAGATGGCTTCTTGCTAACTTTGAAGAGGTAAAGGGCTGATTGTCATGTGTTTACTATAAGAATGAAGCAAGACCTTGGGGGTCTAGTTATTAGTTAGCCAATCAACTAGCACTTAGTAATACCTACTATGTGTCAGGCACCATGCTAAGCATTAGGGATGCAAAGAAAGGCAAACCAGTCCTTGCTTTCAAGGAATTCACATTCTAATAGGGGAGACCGCATAGAAACAACTTTGTATAAATAAAATACATGGATAAATTGGGAATAATCGATAGAGGCTTCTGGTAAATTCTACTTTCATCTCTTTTAGAAACTGTGTAGACCAAAAAGCTGTATTTTACTCCTCCCTTCCCCCAAACTGTATATATATAGATACTCAGTAAATATTTGAGGAGAGTTGAAAGAAGGAGTTCCAAATAGTGAAATTAATGCTGGCTCCAAATGGTATCTTCAGACGTTGTTGAATGAAGCAAACATAATCTCTCAAAGAAGGAAGATAAGGCAATCTGACAGGTTTTGAATGCCAAATGGACTTCCACGCAGTAGCTAGGAAACAGACAGGTTTCTACAACCTGAATAATTCTTTCACATATGAGGACAATCTCCAAGATTCCACAGGAAAATGAAACGATTTCAAAAATAAACTTTGAGGCTATTTAAAAAATAAAAGGACTTTTTTATGAGTCAATGCTGAAATAGTTATAAAGGACTACAGCATTTTGGAATCAATTTTTGAAAAAATCTTCAAAATACTAAAGGATAGTGTTTTATTCACTTTTTTTTGAGATAGCTTAGTTCAGCCAAATGGAATTTTTATTAAAGACTTTTTTTTAAAATCCCGTTTGGCTTAAAATTATGGCTTTATTTTCCTTTTGGACACCCTTACACAGGATAGCTTCCTAAATTCATACTTTAATCTGACTGCCTTCAGAGTCAAGTCACATCAAGTGAATAAACTTTATTGTTTGCTATGTGCTAATTATCATCCTTAGCATCGACAGTACAAAGAAAGACAAAAATTTAGTCCTTAGTCTTAAGGAGTTCACATCCTGATGAGGAGATGGTATGGAAACAAGAAGTATATTCAGGATATATGCAGTGTAAATTGAGAGATGAAAGTGTATCTTTCCTCTTTAACCTTCCCCATAGGGGAGTATGAGAGATCAGAGGTTGCAAGGATCTCTGTTTTAATTTTATCCAGTTGCTCTCTGACCCATGTCCCAAGGCAGTCATTTTTCTGTCAGTAGAATTTGTTTATTAAGTCAGGGACCTCTGTGTGTATATTTTGTAACTGACTTCATAGGTGCTTAATACATGTTTGTTGAATTGAATTCTCTTCATATTGAAGCATCCCTTGCAACTTCAACTCTTTGTTGTCAATGTTGCAAAGGGAGAAACTCATCTTTGTTCAACTAATGGCTCAAGGGATGCTGATGTATCCCTAAGTGTGTGTTGCTGATAGCTTTTGTGATTGTTGTTTGTCCTTTGTTTATGAAGAGGACCAATGACATCAAGGGTGATGCCTTTACTTACTCATGAATTGGATTGAAAGGAGCCTAAATTATAAAGTCATCCATATCACTTTCTCTCTTCTTGAGTCATTGAAGTCCAATGGCATAACAAAAATCAAGAAGACCTAGTACCTGATAGGAATACAGTCATATTCTTTGGTAGAGAAGGTCTTTTTTTGAGATTCATCCCTCTGCTAGGTGCAATCTTGTTTTCAACCATCACAGAATTTTGGAATTGAAAGTGATCTCAGAGACACCCTAGACCAACCCATTTTCCCAAAAGAATCCTCATACTTAGTAAGTGGTCATCTAGCCTGTGCTTAAAGATTACCAGTAAGGAGAAGCCTACTACTATTTCTTGAGATATCCTATCCCACCCTTGGAAAGCTTTAATTAAAAAAAATTGATACCTTTTTATCATTTTGTTTTCAAATGTATCTCTCCCCTTACTCCTCCCCAGAGGAGTAACAAAGAATAAAAGAATAAGGGATGGGAAGAGAATAAGTTTAACAAAATCAACCAACACATCAACCAAGTTTAAAAGTCTGAAAGTCTAAGAAAGTATGACTCATAATTTCCTACCTCTGTAAAGAAGGAATAAAGTATATTTTCTCTTTTATTCTTTAGGGTAAAAGTTGAAAAGTATAATGACACTAACTTTCAGTGTTAGAAAGTGATTTTTTTTTCCCCTCTAATACCAGGCCTAAATATGACTCTGAAACTTTACCATGCTGTTCCTGGTTCTGCCTTCTGAGATCAAATGGAACAATTCTAATTCATACTTCATGTGATAGCTTTTTAATTACTTAACAGCTATTATTTTTTTTCTCTGAGTCTTCTTTAGGCTAAATCTTTCAAGTTCTTTCAACCACTTTTTATATGGCATAAACTCTAGGCCTTTGACCATTCTGATTATATAATAATCATAATCATAATAATAGAAGTATTTATATATCACTTTAAGGTTTACAAAGCTTTTTGAATGTATTATTTTATTTGATCTCAGAAGTACAGTGAGTTTATCATCCCCTTGTTCCTGGATGCTATAGGATCTCTTAATGAAACCTAAGTCTGTTACCTTTTTTGGCAGATACATCATATTACTGACTCATATTGATGTAGTATTCTACCAAAACCCTTGTGTTTTTTAGACAAACTGCTGTCTAACCATACCTTCACAATTTGACATTTGTAAAGTAGTTTTTTTGAACCAACTAATATTCCAGCCTCTCAAGAATGTTATTGATCCTCAGTCTGTCATCTAGTGCATTAGTCATCAGTTTCAGTTTACTGTCATATGCCTATTTTATAAGAATGCTGTCTATTCTTTTATCTGTGTCATTGATAAAAATGTTAACTAGTCCAGAACCAAGAAGACTGTCACTGAAGATCTACTTGGTGAGCTATTATTGAACCATAAATAAGGATCTTTTGGCTATTCAACTTGGGAATTCATCTAAATATATTGTCACTTAGTGGATCTCTTTTTTTTTTCCACCAGGATGATATAAATTACTTTTGTCAAATACTTTGCTAAGATCTGGGTAAACTATAGCTACAACAACATTCCTATTAGAAAAAAGGTTAGGGGTAGGAGAAGTTTTTTGTATCATGTTTTTCTTGATACTTGACTCTTTGTGATTATGCCTTTTTTTTCTAGATGTTCATGAACCATCAATCAATAAAACATTTTGGAATATTACCAAGAATTGAAGTCAAGTGTATCAGCCTATAGATTGTAAATTCTGTGTTCTCCACTTTTAAAAATTAGTACAAAATTTTACCTTTTTTGGTCCTGTGGTAATTTTCCCATTCTACACAATCTTTCTGATCTCAGTGACATCAGCTCAGCAGTCACATCAATTGGTATTTTCAGTTACAGAATATAATTTATCTGGGTCAGATGACTTGAATTCATCAAGGATAACTAGGTTTTCTCTTGTTATTACTTGTCTTTGATGTCAGCTCCCAATTAGCTTCTCTGTTCTCTCCTCATCAATACAAAAGCCATTCTTTTTGACAGAGAAAATAGAAACAAAATTAGATTTGAGCACACTGTGAAGTGTGGTCCTATCTCTTCTTTGATAGTCTGCTTCTCCCTAATATAGATTAAAGAAAAAAAACACAAGTCTTTTATTGTCCTTAGTTTTCCTTACCAGGCCAGCTTTATTTCTATCTTTAGTGTTTCTAAGACTATTCTTACAGTACCATGCTATGCTTTTGCATTCATCTTGTTACCTGCATTTTTCCCTTCTGTTCATATTCTTTTAAAAATCTAAGTTGACTAAGGAGTTATTTCTGCCAAGCTTATTGGGCATGCATCTCCATCAGTCTCTTCAAGCAATTCCTATTTCTTCTCATTGAAATAGTTTCTTTTTGTGTTTTCAAATTTTCATTCTTAAGTTTTCCTTCTCTCTTGAATTTTCTTCCCTTGTAGAACTTGGTCCATAAGGTCTTACTTGTCCTTCCTTTGCACTTCTTGAAATATACTCACCAAAGCTCTTGACAATGTCAGTCAGTGACTGGACTTTCCTTTCCTTTTCTATCTTATACTCTAAAAAACTATGGTCACCTCTCATAAAATTCCTGTTATTCTACTTCAGCAACCATTTTCATTTTACTGATGAATCAGATCCAGAACAGTTACTTCCCTTTGTTAGTTCTTGCTTTAAGAAGCATGAAATTATCAAAAAGGCAAATAAAAAAAAGATATTACCTGCTTCATTTTTGGCAAATAGAGAGCTATAATAGATGTCTGTACAATTAGAAGTCCTCAAAAATTACTATATCATGTTTCAGTGTAACATTTGTGGTGTGTTTTCTCATCTCCTTGTTTCTTCCTTCTGTTCAGGTAGTCTATAGTCCAGTTTCTTATATTGTAGTTCATGACCCAATATAGGATTTCATAATTGAATTTGGGTATTGTTAAATTATGATTCATTATTGGTAAATGCTTGATTTGTATACATGTTTTATGTAGTTAAATTCTTGGCAAAAAGGGATTATGAGTGGAAAAAGTTTAACAAGTCCTGGTGTAGAATATACTTTGATAATAAAATCTCTTCTTTTTCTGCCTCTGTTCATTTTCATCTTTTGCTCTCTGTCATCTTTCTCCTTTCTGGATTTTTTCATATGACTATACTTTCAAAGTATAACCTATCCAATTTCTTTAGAAAAAGGTACACCCCTTCAGAGCCACATTCTAGTCAAAGGGTTCATCTCACCAAGCCTCAACAAGACCTAAGACATTAAATTTACCTCTCTGTAACTCTAGCTCCTCAAGCTTGTTACCTAAACTTGAAGTATCTGTGTATAGATTTTTCATATTATGGTTTTACTCTTGGTTACATTTTTTTTTGTTATGCCTCCTATCTCAATTACTACTCTTTATGATCTCTGGCTTGGTGAGTGAATATACATTAGGAGTTTCTGCCCTGTTCCATCCTTTTCAGTTTAAAGACCCTTTGATAGATTTGAAAAACAGCAGGGAAATAAGTTTATACCAGCAGTTACCTGGTAGTCTCTACCTGGGAGTCCATTATTTCTTTATTTTATACTACAGTTGAGAAATACAGATCTCGTTCTCAGAAACTTTCTTCTAAATCAGCTATGTTAGTTAGGAAACATTTATTA
This sequence comes from Myrmecobius fasciatus, assembly GCA_023553655.1. Classification (NCBI taxonomy): domain Eukaryota; kingdom Metazoa; phylum Chordata; class Mammalia; order Dasyuromorphia; family Myrmecobiidae; genus Myrmecobius; species Myrmecobius fasciatus. The sequence goes on along the minus strand of JAJPUD010000159.1, from coordinate 651,700 downwards.
AGCTCCTATTATGTGCTAAGCACTGTGGGAATACAAAAAGAGGCAGAAGATAGTTCCCAAATTCCAGGAGTTCATAATCTAATATTCTGTGTGAATATAATAGTCATGTGAACAACTAGAGACTCATTGTCTGCTTTTGTAAGCGTGTGTCTGGGTACTATGTTCCTTTTTCTGTTCTTTGTGAATGCTAGGCCTGGAGTCATGAAGACCTAAGTTTAAATCCCATCTTTGATATTTATTAGTTGGGTGACCCTGCCTAGGCAAGCACTTAACTGTTTCATTGCTTAGGGGTTTCTTTAGGATTTATATTCTAATTCATAGACAGTTGTTATTTGTGTTGAGGAATCTGTTCGTGTTCTGAGAGTTCTTTACACCTAAAAAAAAAAAAAAAAAACACCATAGGATCTTTGTCTATCCATGTTTGAAGGTTAAAAAGGGCACCTTCTTGGGAGCCAAAGAATTTGTTTATGTAGCCTATGGTTCCACCCTACTCCTTTCAGTTTCTACATTTCTAGTGTGAATATTTACCATATGTAGGGCTCTGTATGTGGCTAATGGATTCTCAAAAAGACTGGAGGAGTGGGTTGGATTCTAGTAAGATGCTTACATCCATAGGCTTTAGGCTTTAGGACTTTAAAAGAGCATTGCCACCCCAATTTCGTTTTTATCTTTCTTGAAGAAGCAGGTTTCCCAACATTAACTAGAGAGTGAAATCAAATGACAGTTTTCTTTGTTATATTTTACAGATAAATATATGTATATACATATATATACAAATCTGTCTATACATGTGCATATGAACAATAATTCTTTCCACTTGTACAATGCTTTGTAAAACATTTTCCTTAAAACAATCCTGAGAGGTAAATAGAATTATGCTGATTTTACAGATTAGGAAACTGAGACTCAGAAAAATTAGTGTGGCCCAAGATCACAGGTAATAAGTAGTAAAGCAGATCCTTTGACTTCCATTCTAGCATTTGCACACCTCCTGCATTTCATTCTGTTTCATATAATATTATATGTGACAGTTACTATAGGGAAGGCTAAGCTCTGAAGAAACAATACTTTAGAATTGTGGTGTTGGAGAAGGCAACTGAGAGTCCCTTGGACAGCAGGGAGATGAAATCAGTTAATCCTTGAAGATATTAATTTAGAGTAATTTATCAGAAGGTCAAATAATGAAGCTTAAACTCAGATCCTTTGCCTATCTAATGAAAAGTCAGGACTCATTGGAAAAGATCCTGATGTTGGAAAAGATGAAAGGCAAAAGAAAAAGAAAGATAGAAAGTGTCATGGAAGCAATAATCATGAACTTGGATAAACTTTGGGAGAGGGTGGAACATAGAAGGGCCAGGCATTCTATGGTCCATGGGGTCATGAAGAGGCAGATGCAAATGAGTGAATGACCAGCAACAATAAGTATGTGTCTATAATATGTATAAATATATGCTAATTCATATACTGTTTTCAAGATGGCAAAGTACTTTATAAACACTATCTCACTGGCATCTCATAGAAGTTTGGTGAGCTATGTTCTCAAGGTGAGCAAACATTTAAGCCTTTAATATGTCAGGAAATGTGTTAACATAAGCAAGAAGAAAGACAATATTTGCCCTCAATGTGCTTACATTATTATTATTATTTACATTATAATGGGAGAAAATAGTAAATAAAAAGGAGCTGAAGAAGAGGAAGGGGTGCAGTCCCCATGAGGAGCCATGGTGACAAAATCCACAGAATCAGGAGAACTGGGACAGAAATGAAGGAAGAAATTTCTGAGAGGGACTCATCAATGGGAGAAAGTGACTGCAGGAGCAGAGGGATGTTCCAGGGTAAGAAGACCATGGGGCAGAAGGGAAATTCTAGTGTTAGAAGACTGCTGAAGTATGATAGCAAAATCTGGAGAGTCATCTCATATTATTATCATCATTTTGCAAATGAGAAAACTGGGACTCTTAGGGTTTTAGTGGCTTACCTAAGGTAATACAACTAGTAAAGGCAGAACCAGAATCTCACTGCAGGTACTTGGAGTCCAATGTTAGCCTCCCCTTTGCTATATTGCCCCTCATATGTATATATGACACAGCCATAGACATAGATATAAATGTATTATAGATATATATTATATTAGCATTATAACTATATAATTATATTATATAGTTATATTATTAGTATTATAAGCATGCCTGCATATGTGTGTGTGTATATATATATATATATATACATATATATATACACATATATATAATTCCCCTCTATGGAAGTTTGAGCAATATTGCCACTTAATTTATGACTTAATCTGAATCGCTTAATTATAAATGACAAAGTTGGGAAAATGCATTGATTGCTCTACCAGCTTCCTTTTTAGGAGGCCCAGCCACTTTATGGAATATCTGACTTGATTACTCTAAGAATATAGGAGAGAGTATAACAGGCAGTTTCAATTTACTCTCTTCCTTCTCCAAAAGCAGCAAGAAAGGAATGTCTCCGTCTTTCTTAGCTTTGGTTGCTAAGCAGCTGCAGTTTCATTGTAAGAGATCCAGTTAAGGTAATGACATCACATCTCTAAGAATAGCATGTCAGCTTTACAGGAATTGCGTTTTTTAGCTTACATATAGCATACATCCATGTGGTTCAGAGTATTCCAGGGGAAGAAATACTCTTTTAACCAGATTTGGTGAATATAGCAAGGCAATAGAAAATAGATGATCACCTTAGAGTCTCACCTCTGATCCACCAGTGATTCCAATTGATAAGCAGGCTACTTTTGGTTTTAAGGATTTAGGAATGACGTCTGAATGTACAGCTGGATGACAGGTAAGCCATGCCAGTTTAGTCTCATTATAACAGAGACCATTTCTAAGGGGAGGGGGAGAATATTCTATCAGATTGCTAAACCTCAAATTGATTGTTCAATTATTTTGAGCCATATTTGATATACCACTGAAGGTCCTACTTGGATGTCTAATATGAATCAAAATTATAATGATAATAATAGCTAGAATTTGCATGGCACTTTAAATTTGCCAAATTCCTTCCATATTTTATTTCATTCGATCCTTACAACAACCTTACATATTAGATATTTTTATTTTCCTATTTTATAGATGGGGAAACTGAGGCCAATTGAAATTAAGTGACTTGCCAAGGGTCACACCACTAGTACATGTGAGGTAGCTCTTGATGTCAAATCTTCTTGACTACAAGGCTAGTTCTTTTTCCATTGAGTCTCCTAAGTGTTCATCACAGTGTAGAGGATACCATGGGTTCTCAAAGACTCTGCCTGTGGCGGACAAGTGATGGAAGGTCTTGTCATTCTGGAGAAGCTTTGAATATGGGTTCAGTGAGGAGAACTGTGTATCTTCTGAATTTGTGGAAGAAAAGGAAGTTGACCAGAAGGGGATAGATTTTTTTTAAAGTGATGGTAACTAATGAAGATAGTCCACTAAGGGATGAATACTGTACACTGCCTTGACAGAAAGAATATCCAACTGAAGGAAAAAAATATAAATCATCAGAATAAATATTTCATACAATTACATTTTGAGATGTCTGAAGATTTGAGCAGGTCTTCTAAATTCATTGTAGTGACATTTAGCTTGTTCTTTGATGCCTTAAAGATTGACAGTAAAGCATACCAGTGTACTTTTATAATATATAATTCATATGAATATATTTTATAGGTATATTTAGGTTTCAGATGAATGGATATGAGTCTAAGATAGGCGTTTGAAAATCTTTTTTATGTTATGGGTCGTTTTGGAAGTTTGGGAAAACTTGTGGACCTCTTTGCAGCACAATATTTTTAGTGCATAAAAATAAAAGACATAATATTATAAAAGAAACCAGTTATTAAAATACAAGGATCAAAATGCTTGGAAAAAAAAGTATATGGACCTTGTTAAAAATAACTTTTGACCTAGATGGAGAAAAGTCTTAGGTTTGAAAAAATACAGAAGAATATCAAAATCATGAAATTACTCCTTGGTGTAATTACAATGAAAGGCAATATGGCAGAGTAAATAGAGGACTTAAAGTAAAGTACTCCATTCTGGATAAGTCATTTTTACTGTTCCAAGCAACTTTCTGTGATTATAAATTATGACAAGTTGCTGATCTAATCAACAGAGGGAAATTCTTCACTAAGAGTTTCTTCTATTATAAGTCTAGATGGAATAAAAAATAATAACACTGACATGTACCTTTATTATTCTTACATTATAATGGGATTTTGGGGAGATCTTTTGTTTTTACATCACTTTTATTTTCAAATGTATACCTCCTTTTTTCCCTTCCTGTAGAGCAATCTAGTGTGTGTATATGAGTTAAAGAATAAAAAATAGAGACAGGAGAAAGCAATTTAGGAAAAAACCAAGTGATAACTATATCTCACAGCAAATGCAGTGTTTCATACTTATTTAGCCTATCTCTGCAAAGAGGTAAAGGAGCTAGGTTTGGGCCTCAGTTTTTCTCCTGTAAAATGATGAGATTGGACTAGATGACTTTTAAGATCTCTTCCTTTACTATATGAGCTTGAAGAATGGGATTTTTTTTTGCCTTTCTTCATATTATCAATATTAAGCATGCCTAGAACAGAGTAAATGATTAAAAATGTTTATTAACTGACTGACTTCCAGGTCTAAATTTCTGATTCTATCATCTGTCACATACACCATGAATGTCACCTAATCTAGTAACAGAGGCCCAGTTCTTACTTTTTGGAGAGTTCCTGTTGAAGAATGTCTCCTGCTATAGTCCACACTAATCAAACAAATTCCATTTGCCATAAAAATAAATGGGTTTTTTTTCCTAAGACACATTTGAGGGTAGTGTCCTCAACAAAGTCGACTGCCCTTTGAGAGGGAAAATATTCCCCCATTTGAGATAAAAATGCTTCTTTCTGGGAGCAGTTGGTCAGCCTGGAAGAGGCTTTTGCTTCCAGTAAATTTTCCTCCCATTTGAGGCAAAGCAGTTCTTCCAGGAAGTAAGCAGAACACTATGAAGAGACAATTTGTCTCAAATGGGTGTACATAGAAAGGGCTGACTATTATTTCTGCTGAGGCACTGGGCTTATGACATTCATTGTGACTAGATCTCTTTATGGTGTGGTACTTCTCTGGCCTGTTATTGTACAGATATTATTTCTGATTCCTAACAGCTTCAGCAAGACAGGTGAAAGTCACCATGTCCATTACTTAAGTGGGAAAATTCAGTCATGGCAGCATTGAGGGGCATAGGGTTCAAAAGGGTGATATAGAACTGGACCTAGGTTTAGTCACAATAATTACTGTGTCTCAGAGAAATAAATTATGTTTGGAGAAGAAAGAAAGGATGCTTAGAGATTCCAATCTGCAACTATAATTGTCTCACTTATAAAATATCTCTTGTGAAACTGTGTGGAATGTATTTTTGGTAAGTAAGAAAGAATTTATTGTGTCCACTGTGTGCCAGGAGTTGTGCTAAGCACTTTATACAAATGTTATCTCATTTGGTCCAGGAGAGAATTATTGAGTTCTAGAAAAGAAATTCTTCTTCATCCAGGATCAATATCCCTCCCTCAAGGAAATTGATTCTGTCAATAATCAAACAATCAATGAATATTTATTTTTAAATAGTATTTTATTTTTCCCAATTACATGTCAAGACAATTTTTAGCATTCATTTTTACAGATTTTTGAGTTCCGAATTTTTCTCCATCCTTTTCTTTCCCTCCTTCCTAAAATGGTAGGTAATTTGATACAGATTATACATGTGCTATCATGTAAAACATTTCCATATTAGTCAAAGTTGTCAAAGAAGAAACATTTCACAAGAAAAAAACTCATGAAAAAGAATAAAATAAGTGACAAAAGTATGCTGTGATCTATATTCAAATTCCATCAGCTCTTTTTCTGCATGTGGATGTACTTTCCTTTATATTTCTCATGTTTTGATGAGAACTGAGCCATTCATAGTTGATTATCAAACAATGTTGCTGATACTGTGTATAATATTTTACTGGTTCTGCTCATTTTATTTTGCATCAGTTAAGTCAAGGTCTTTCTGAAATATGCCTGTTGATCATTTCTCACAGCAAAATAGTATATACTGTTACATTTACCTACTACTACTTGTTTAGCCATTCTCCAATTGATGGGTATCTCCTCAATTTCCAACATTTTGCCAACATGAAAAGGGGTGCTCTAAATATTTTTGCACATGTAGATCCTTTTCTCTCTTTTTAAAAAGTATACACACACATATATATATATATATACAACACACACACTCATATATACTTTATATATATGAAAGTAGGGCCTAATTGACCCCAGAGTCAAGAATGATTGCTGTTGGTGAATTAGGTCCAACTCCTCTGAACCCCTGGACCAAAACATCCATGAATCATTTTTCTTGAAATTTCTTTTTTTAAAAAATTTATTTAAAAAAACAGAGTGAGAAAAAAAGAAAGACCAAAAAGGAATATTAAATAAAATAAAGCAAAACAGAAGAGAGTATTGTCATGTGCCCAGCAGAACATCAAGGAGGATTCAAAATATATAACAAATTTCTAGATCAAGAAAATGCATATATATATATATATATATATATGTGTGTGTGTGTGCGTGTGTGTGTGTGTGTATGTGTATGTGTATTAGCAGAAGAAATATATTCATGAATGTCCATTTTTGCTTTATTTCCTTGTAAATTGTCCTTTTCTCTTTTTAATGATCTCTTTGGCATATAGACCTAGCAATACCAATAGTAGTGTTACTGCTGGATCAAAGGTTATATATAGTTTAGTTGTTCTTTGGGCTTAGTTCCTAATTGTTCTCCAGAATGGTTGAATCAATTTACAACTCCACCAATAATGCATTAGTCTCCCAATTTTCCCACATCCTCTCCAACATTTATTATTTTTTTAATTAGTTAATCTGATATGAGGTAGTACCCCAGAGTTGTTTTAATTTGCATTTTTTCCAATGAATATTTATTAAGGGCTTACTATGTGGCAGAATTTTTCCATTTCTCAAAAATGGTTCTGCTGAGTTGTGTGGTACCATTGAAAGAAACCTGACTTTGGATTAGGGGACTGGGGTTCAAGTCATGACTACTAGCTTCTACTTCTCTGGTCCTAGGCAAATTACCCTAGGCACCAACACCTACTATGTGTTAGGCACTTTGATAAGAGCTAGGCATATAAATAAAGACTAAAGACAATTCTTTCATTTGAGGAACTCCCCAACAAAATGGAGGGTGCAACACATAACAATGATATATAAAAAAGCTATATACAGGATAAATAGGAATTGATCCATAAAAGGAAGAAAATAGAATTAATAGATATTGGGAAAGGCTTCCTATCAAAGGTGGCATTATAGCTCTGTCTTAAGGAAGACAGGAAGCAAAAATAAGAGGGGAGAGCAGTTTCTTTTGTGAGTGTCATTTTGAAGTTTGTTCAGTTTTCCTGAGCTGACCAGAGTTATGGCAATGCCATTCACAAACAAAAATAACTGAAAGACCACATCATTTATAGGCTTCAAGCTGTGAGCTAGAGTGCTTTGGATTCAAAGGATTTGGTTTTGAGTCTTAATTCTTCCACTTATTAGCTTTGTGATTTTGAATTAGTCACTTAATTTCTCTGTATAATGAGGAAGAATAACATAATAATCAGGAAGACTTTGGATATGGCTAGAGTAGATGACTTTCATGATTCTTCCAGCTCTCAATTGATGATCTTTTATATTGACTATATTAGAAATTCTATCATTTTTGTACATCATTTGATATTGATAATCAGAGAATCAGGAAGCAGATCTGTGGGATTCTTTGAGGCTAAGTTCAGGGATCACCTCCTCCATGAAACCTTCTTTGGCTTTCACTATTATTAATATTTTCTCTTGTCTTTCTAATAGACTCTAAATATCCCTGATCACAAGATTTATTTTGTTTTTGTTTTTGCATTCTTATTGTTCTGAACATAAAAAATACTTTTAAAATGGTGTTGAATTATTGAACTGAATGTCTGTTGAATATCTCAATCGTTGAATTCTCCAAGAATCTTGCATGATTTTAACATATGCATGGCAGATGACTTGTTAATAAAGAGAATTTAAGGCTGCATTTTGCTCTACTGGGTCAAATGCCTTTTTGATAGTCAACATGTAATAATCACAGTAGGAGCCTGTGTTCACTACTCCTTTCATACAATTGCATGACTGTGAAAATATGATCTTCTGTAGAATATCATTTACAAAATCCTCTTTTCTTATATTTTCATCAAGTATCATTCTTATGAAGATTTTATACATTATCATTATCTCATAGATCTATTACAATATTTTCTCTAGCATCCCATTCTTCTGTGTGCATATAGAGTGGAATTAGGGAGGGAATTTCTACTTGATTGCTATAACACCTAATATATCCAAGATTCCTTCATTATGTAAATATCTGTCTATCATTTTTTATACTATTCAATCTCAAGAAGTTAGAATTATTTCATGATCCATCATATCATTAATCTACTTTTCTTATATTCCAGTTACATTGTAGATACAGAGGGTGGAGGGAGCATACTTACTAATCTGCCCCCTACCACTATTCTGTATCTACTACCTACCATTCTAAAAATAGATGCTTGAAAAGGCTAAATAGCTAAAAAAAAAAAAAAAGGTTGAAGTTTTTGTTTTTATTTTGTTTTGTTTTGTTTGTTTTAACAACAGAGAGAACTTCCCTCCCCTGGATTCCCATCCTGTAGCTCTCAACTCCTCTTGCCATGATTTATCATCAAACATTTGAGGTCTTGTGTAGTTTGGAGTTGTTGTTATGGGAGATTTATGAGATGTTATATGTTCACACTCATCTTCCCACAGACCATTCTCCGTCCTTGGAGTACACACTTTCCTTGCCTCCACCTCTTAGTGTTGATAGCTTATTTCAAGGCTGAATTTAGGAGACACCTCCTACATGAAGTCTTTGCTAATCCTCCCAGTTATTAGTGCTCTTTCCCTCCTCCAGTTGTATTTCCTTATGTAACATATAGAATTTATCCTCTTCACAGAAACAACTGTCTTCTATGAGCACTAAAATTAGAAAGGCAAGTAGGTGGGTAGGTGGGCTTAGAACTCTGTAAAAAAGCTGAACTCGACCTGCCCCAGCTCCTATGCTGTCCTCAGACTTCCCAGTAAAGTGTGGACACAGACAGACTGCCTGCTTGGGTCTGCACAGGTAGCTACAGTGTCTTGAGTTCTTCTTGTATCCCAGCCCCTCAATGCCTTAAAAATCAATTTAGCTTCTATCTTGTCTTAATTGAGGGCAGAAAATTTGAATGTTACCAACCCTTCATGAGTTTATTCATGACCTCTTAAGACCCAAAAGATTATGTATTATGGAATAGGTTTACCAAAGGGAATAAAATTTAAAGAATGACTTTTTATGTGATATTCTGAGAGGTGACAACTCTTCACTTCTTGTCTGTTATGAAAAGTCACCACCACAGCATTTTGTAGTCCATTCATTGTGCTAAAATCTAGTTCTCAGTTTCACTTTCTCCAAGCCACAGACACCTACAGAAGCTATCTGTAGATGTCCACACCCACTTATCTCCCAATAATAAAGTCACAGAGGAAAAAGTAGAACAGTCTCACTGGAAAGTAGATGTTGATTTCTACCCTGACTTGATGGATCTTCATTCATTAAATAAAATTCCTGGATAAAAGCAAAATCTGAGGTTCAAATTGTCACCATATTAGTGTGTCCTGCCCTAGGCTTAGGATCCCCTTAAATTCACAGTGCAATCTCACTGCCTTCACTGTATTTTATGGTGTGATTTCCTCATTATTACCTTTTTTCAACATGTTATTTCCCTCTAGTAAATTGTAAGCTCTTTGAGGTCAGGGATCTCAATTTTGTATTTGTATCCCCTGTACTTAGTATAATGTATTGCACATAGCAGATTACACATTCTGTTAAACAGAAATAATTTTTAAAATCCTCTCAGCACCTTCTATAAGATTATGTTCTGATGGGATCCTCAGAAATATTGGATCATCCTTTTATTTGGACAGTTTAATTTCTTCCATCTAAGTGTGGATAGTTCAGTGAGGGAATAGAGATTTTTTAAAAAAAATAATGGTTTGATTCTATAAATTTGGAGTGGGGCATGGAAGAGTGGAAGTGGGAGATGTAGCTTTCAGAACTCACCTACAATCCAGAAATCCCTAGATATGCCCTTTGTTTTATTCTTGGAATTAACTGTTTATGTTTTGGTTGTGGAGGAGCACTGGGAGATGAATTAAAAACAACTAAATAGATTCCAAACATTGATTACCTGGGGAATGATCACATTTAGTACTGGGGAGGGCCCCAAAGCCAAAGACTGAATTGTCTGAACGTCCATTTGTTATCAAATCCCTTTGGCATGAACTTCTCTCCATACTTTACATGATTATCTTTTAAAAATCTATGCATCCTCTGCTGAAAGGGAGAAAGAGAATTCATTGGCATATTGATACAATACAGTTACATCTTGATCAAAAGATATTCTTTCAAGGCCTTGTATACTTTTCTCAGAATTCTGGGAACTGGACAATCTCTTTTTCCAAATATCATCTGAAATTTAAATTTAAGAAATCTGTATTTGCTTGGGTTTTCCTGTACCTTTGTTCCATATTTTTGTGCAGCTCTACCTCACTTAAATCCAGTTCACTCACAAATCAAGATATCATTATCATGATGTTATTGGTCCTTTTTGAGAATTGGAAAAAAAAGGTTGAACAACAACAATAAATCGTGTATGTCCCTTGGGTTTACAGTGGGGATATTTGCCTATATAAAAATGATAGCTAACATGTATACAATGCTTTAAGGTTTGCAGAATGCTTTACATTTGTTATCAGATTCTATCCTCATAACAATCTTGGAAGACATGCTTTTATTTTCCTTATTTTATTGGTAAAGAAACTAAGTCTGGAAAAGAGACTAAGTGTGACTTGCTAGGAAATTCGTGAGGCAGAATTTGAACTTGAGTTCAATATTCTTTTGGATTAACCCTCTCTCCACAACCACAGCCTATTTGCTTTCCAAGAAAAACATTGGTAAAATCTGTAATTTGCATATTATCTATACATAATATAATGGATCACACAAGTAGAAGTACCACCATTCCCCCACTGGACTTATCATTTATTCTCAGGACCTGTTTTTCTTCCCACCTAGGTCAGATTGCTATTGCATTTTGTTGCTAGTGGGGGAGTCCTTGATTTCTGACAAATTGAAGGAAGGTAGAGAAGGGAAGATGAGTTGTCATGGGTAGAGGAGAATGAATTACTTGCTTCTGAAGATTTTTGAGCAAAGACTGGATAATTACTTGCGACTGATGTCAGAGAAATTCATACTTTGGCCCTCCAAACTCTCTTAGTCTGCATATGAAAATGTGTTTTCATATAAAAGGTATTATCAGTGATGGGTTGGAATCTATAGATAGTTAAACACTAATTATAACTTGTTTCTATGGGGAAAAGTGAATTCTGAGTCCTTAACATTTTTTACTAATAAACTATCATTTCTAAATTAGGGACTGGCTCTAATCTCTTTGGGGGAGCTTCTGCTCCCTCAAAACCTACATCATTAAAAATTTCCAAAAAAAACCCCTATCTACTTCTGTTGAAAAGTCAGTGAAACACATTAGGGAATATAACCGTATTACTATTTGTTCTGAATTTCTTGGGAGAATAAGAACAAATCATCTTAAATGTTACCTATTAACACTGAGAGAGATGTCCCTGCATAAGAGGTAGATAGCCATTTATTCAGGATAACAGTGGGGGATGGAGAGGGGAAGGCCACACAGATAAATAATCTCAGATTTTCTGACCTAAAAGCCAGTGAGTGTTTCTGTTGTATCATGATGCCTCTATATTGACTTGGAAAGGCTTAATTAGTCGTGGAAAACTAACTCTTTTACAAGTAAAACTCCTTTGAATTATTATTATTTTCATAGGGGTTGAGGAGGTTGATGTTAGGACAGAGCTGAGAAAAATATCTTGAACTGACCAGGTCCAGTCAAAAAATAAATCTTTTTCTATTTAAAATAAAAGACCATTTGGGGCAGCTAGGTGGTACAGTGGATAGAGAACTAGCCCTAAAATCAGGAGGACCTGAGTTCAAATCTGACCTCAGACATTTAACACTTTCTACCTGTGTGACCCTGGGCAAGTCACTTAGCCCTAGTTGCCTCAGCAAAAAAAAAATAAAAATAAAAAAATTAAATTGAAAAAATTAAAAATTAAAAAAAGACCATTAAATCTCTGATGATGATGATAATTATGATGATGATGATGATTGGTTTCTAGGTGCAACTGGGCTCTGTTGGCTGATTCTTTCTTTAGAGTCTACCTTTGGAAGTGGTAGACAAGGAAAATAGTAAGTTGTTATTTAAAAAGGCTTGAACTAGACCATATAAAAGAAAGATAATTCTTCAGCTATAAAAGCTTTGCTCTCAGAAGTAAAGTCTGTCTTGTTCTTGGTGTGTGTGAAATAAATTCTGAAGAAGAATTCTCATTTTCTTTATATGCATATATGTGTGTGGGTAGGTGAATCTTTGCCCCAATAGGTCCATGACCAAGATTTTTCTGTCTAACACTCATGTAATGATCATTTCTTGCTTTGCTGCTACAATTATTTAACTGACAAAGCTTGTTACTGTTTACTTCTCTGGCCCTTCAGTTCCATGGTCAGTCTGAAATCTGAACTGAACAACACTATTCCCCATTTTCCATACTCCATTCCTGATAGTAGCAGTAGGATTCTCTGTGTGCTTGCCATACTTTGTGCCTCTCATAGATGCTCCAGCATGCTCTGTCTTGTTTGTACCTGCTCGCAGATGTGCCATATAACATGTTGCATGTGTTTCAGTATCTTTGAAGTATTTTTTTTAATCACCCTGTTTGTGACTGTGCTTCATGGGCTTGGCATACAGCTGCTGCTTAAGCATCCTAATATCATCCCTTCATCTGATTGTTAGTCAAACCTAGGAGAATTTCACTTTTGCTCTACTTCTATCGATGGCTCATCACTGGGGACCCTTTGCTACCACGTGACTTCTATAGAGCTGATGAAATTGTTTAGAAAATCAGATCTATTACTACTGTGGATCTATTTATTTATATGTATGTTGTATCCCTCCAAGAGACCATTAATTCCTTGAATTTTTTGTCTTTGCAGCTCCAGTGCCTAACATAATGCCCTTCACATAATATGTGCTTCTGTAATGGAGGGATTGGCAAATGAAGTCCCAGTCCTTAGAGCTTGCTCACATTTTCTCTTCCTAGTGGATTATATACAGAACAAATGCTATTTCTTACTTCATTTCAGTCTAATACATGAAGGCTTGGTGAGTCTGCTTCTAGCCATGAGTCAGTGGTACTGTGATGACAAAAGTATTCTAACGATCTGAAGAGCTGGAATTGATGGTACATACAGAAGGTTCAATCATTCAACCTTTCTGTCTAATCCCTGGCAGCTTTCAACTAAAGGTAATTGTGAGCCACCAGGTAGTGCCGGGGCAGGCTGCCTATGTCTTACTAGGTTACCATGTGTGTTGAGTACATCTCTGAAACAGAACTCATTATATTTTCCAAGTTCACAGTCTCTATGCTATATTGAAACCTGGGTGACAGAGAGGATGGCAGCCTCCTATTCAGTAATAAAGAAGTTCAGGGGGCAGCTAGGTGGTGCAGTGGATAGAGCACCAGCCCTGAAGTCAGGAGGACCTGAGTTCAAATTTGGTCTCAGACACATAACAGCTGTGTGACCCTGGGCAAGTCACTTAACCACAATTGCCTCAGCAAAAAGCAAAAAAAAAAATAATAATAATAAAGAAGTTCAGAAAAGTGAAGGGTGTAAGGGGGAGGATAATGCATTCTCTTTGGAACATATTGAGTTTGAGATGACTAAGGAAAATCTATTTCAAAATGTCCAAGACAGAGTTGTTGATGTGGTACTGGAACTCTGGAGAGGGCTGGATAAATAGATCTGGGAATTATTTGAATAAGATTATAACTGAACTCATGGGAGCTGATGAGCTCCTACGATGCGTAAGAGATTGTAGAGAAAAAAAAAAGAAAAGAAGCTCTGGGTAGAGCCTTGAAGACACCCACAGTTGTTGGGCATGACATGGATGATGATCCAGCAAAAGGGATTGAGAGAAAACTAGGGAGATAGGGAAGGAAAGGAAAGGAATGAGCATTTATTTAGTGCCTACTATGTGCAGGCACTTTTTAATAAATGTTATCATGTTTGAGCCTGACAACTCTGTGAGATTGACGTTTTTTGTATACTAATTTTACACTTGAGGAAATTGAGGCAATGAGAAGTTGAATGACTTGCTCAGAGTCACAAAGTTAGGAAATGTTCAAATAAAAGGCTTCTAAAATCTCTTGGAGTGCTAATTCATGCTAGGCTCATAGTTCATTGCTTATCATCTTGGGTTGTTATGAGGGAAGCGCCACTCTGAGTCATTATATAAATATGAACTGATATTATTGTAAGGTCTTCCTCAGTACAGACATATATATATATATATATATATATATATATATATATATATATGTCTTGTTTGTATTCAGTTTCATCACACTCTGCACAGCAACTCTTGTAATTGCATCTCTCTTATCTTGAGGGTATATATGCTGCAAGATATATATGCAGTATCAGCAAAAACCAATTCCTGGATGATTCTCCCCAAGGCTTCATGATGTTAGCAGCTGATGGAGTCAGAGGCATTCTGTACTGAGGCACAAGCTTATGGGTCCCTTGTGTCTTCAAGCACAGATGTTTAATATAGGAAGACTAAACATGAACAGAACTCTTTCACAATCTATTTTACTTTGACTCCTGTGTTTATGAGAAATGAATCAGGTACCACCCACTCTGATGCAACCATCATGGGATGATCTTGGTTCAATAAGGATATATAGTGGAGATAATATAATTGTGAATATAGTCATGTTAGTAGAGTGGGTATTTTAGGCCTCAGAGGGGCTGACCTTTGGTTCTGGAGAGTTAGATGAAGAGGAAGATAGGCCATGATAACAGGACCTTGGTAGTGACTGTCTAAGGTTGGTTACAGAGTATATAATGCAGAGTGGTGGGCAACCATGAGATGCCAAACAGCAGTAGTGATGACTGCAGAGAGAAAGCATGTTTTCCTTTATGTTGGCATCCTCAGGTGAAGCCCTAATATTGCTAAGTTTATCAAGTCAACCAGATTTCCATAGTCCTACTAGAGGATGATTTGTTAATGGTCCCTGCCAATGACCTTTACTTGGACTAGCCAACCTGTCCTTTCTCTGCATAAATAGAGGCATTCTTTTTTTTAAGGTAAATTTTTATTTATAAAATTTTTATTTTTGACATCATCTTGATTTTTTCTTCTTTTCCTTCCCTTTCCAAATAAGCTTCACTTATTTTTAAGTTAATTAATCTATTTTTAAATTAAAGCTTTTTATTTTCAAAAGATATACATGGGTAATTTTTAAACATTAACCCTTGCAAAATCTTGTCTTCCAATTTTCCCCTTCATTCTCCCATTTCCTCCCCTAGATGACAAGTAATCCAATATATGTTAAACTGGTAAAAATATATATGTTAAATCCAATATATATATATATATACATATATATTTATATAATTATCTTGCTGCACAAGAGAAATCAAATCAAACAGGAAAAATGGGAAAGAAAATAAAATACAAGCAAACAATGATGAAAAGTGAAAATGTTTTGTTGTGAACCACATAAGCTTCACTTATGAAAGAATTTTTTTTTGAGGAAAAAAAAGGAATAGAAAAAAATTCAACAAAACTGATGAATACATTGAAAAAAATCTAACATTATATGCAATGTTTTCTACTTGTGGACTCCCCACTTCTACAGAGAAGTGGGGAGAGTAGTTTCTTCATATCTCCCTTTGTTCTTTGTAATTTTGCAACATTCTTTATCATTTATTTTGTGGTAGGTTTTTTTCATTTATATTTAGTAATTGTGTATGTTGTGTTTTAGATTCTGCTTGATTTCACCTTCATTAGTTTATATAAATCATTCTATGCTTTTTTGTAGTCATTATTTTCTTCATTTCTTTTAGTACAGTAGAACAGTATATATTCATATACCACAATTTAACTTTTCTCAAATTGATGATTATCTACTTTGCTTTATTCATTGATTTATCTCTCTTTTTAACTATCTATCAACCTAAGATATCCTTATCAGCAGGCTGGAAGTGAAATGCCCATAAAGAGGACTGATCCTACCGTTGATTGATAGGGAAACTGACCTTCTCTGTTTCCAGTCTAGGCTGGTTCTCCTTTCCCTAATTATTGTGGTGTTGCTCTTCCTTCTCCTTCCCTCATCATATTAATGTTGAATTGACACCCATTTGGATTTCCAGCTACTTCACCTCAGAATTCACTGACTCAATGATCTAACAAAAGCAGGGACTATGATATATATCATTGCACGTTGGTTTCTTCATTTATTCTAAAACAGTTTTTATAAGGTTGGTAAGACACAAGTATTGTCCATATGCTTCTCTTGTGTTATCCCTATTTCTTTCATCTTCATCTTTACAAATAAGGAGAGTAAATTCAAGTCAACTAGAAAGTTAGGCAGTTTGGTGAGTGGAGGAATTTGATAAGAAATCTCATAGTTTTCTCACTGTTTTCTAAGGTAGTTCAATGAAGAATCACACAATCTCACTTGCAGCATCATCTAAAACCAAAGACATCAAGTGCCTGAGGATTTGAACTCTTGTCTTCCTCATTCAAGTATCTCTCCATTGTGCCTCTTAGGCACTGGAAACATTCTAAAGAGATGATCTCTAGGGTCCCATCCAGCTTTAATATTCTATGAATATTTCAGATAATTATGGATTTTGCTTACTATCTAAGTATCCCTGTCTATTTAGCACCAGTTAGTTATTCATACTGCGATTTCTCAGGGACATTCACAAGGGAGAAACTGTTACTAATGAAGCACAAATTGGTAGCCATAAGGGAGGGGCTACTCTCTGTTCACTTATTCCCTGGGAGGAGAGATTG
Source organism: Myrmecobius fasciatus (assembly GCA_023553655.1). Taxonomy (NCBI): domain Eukaryota; kingdom Metazoa; phylum Chordata; class Mammalia; order Dasyuromorphia; family Myrmecobiidae; genus Myrmecobius; species Myrmecobius fasciatus. Next base: position 634,617 of record JAJPUD010000159.1, on the reverse strand, counting down.
ACACTGGCTTTGGACTGTGTGTGATAAGGCATCCCTTCTCACCCCAAGTCTAGCTCCCATTGTGAGGCCAGTCTGGACACTACACAGTTTGCTTGTAGCATCCCCCTCTGTGTTCCTTCCTAATCTTTTGGCTGGTTTCCCTGGAACTCTACCTTAGTACAAGCATGAGAGACTGATGATCAGTCACTTGTTTCTTCCAGATTCTGCAAAACAGATCTGAGAAATCCTGGCTCTTGGGAGCTATGCTGTTGTAGGGATTGGGATGGCACAAGATTGAGGAGTGGAGGGAGAGGGGAATAATACAGCCTTTTAAGTGTTTGTTCATTACTCTTTAGTTAAAGAGACACATTAGTTCAATTATATTCTTCACCTGAGATGCTCTCCACAATCAATTTTTTTTAAATGCTCTAGCAAGTTCACAATGTTCTTCCCAGTACGTCCCCAGTAGAGTGGAGGCAAGATTAGGGTGGGAGGAAATGCAAGATGAAATCTAGAAAGAAGTCATGGAGGTGGAGGTCGGTGTGGGAAGTTTTCCATCTCCTTTGATGACAAGAATTTTTACTTCTGTTTAGTAGCAGAGTGTGAACAGATGGAGGGTTTTGCCTCTAAATTCAGTTTAGTATTTTCATTTGAATGACCTTGGGCTTACCCTCTCCACACCTTGATTTGCTCATCCACAAAATAAAGTTTTTGGAGTATGTGTTCTCTAAGGTTAATTCCAGTTTCAAAAGCATTCTGTGATTTCATGATTCTCTGGGTGGGCAAGAGAATGTGGGGCTTGGTAAACACTTAGAATGTGAGATGTTTTCTGGCTTAATGTTATTATGAGTGAAGGTATTTCAGCGTGGACTTGTGCTCAATAGTTATATGGAGAGGCATTACCTCTCCATATAGGTAACATCAGTATGTGGGTTTAATCCCTAGTACTGGGTACTTAGTTAAATAACCTTTGATTCAATTTATGACTTAGGATAAATAATTTTTCTCTTTTTCCATCAGTGTTTCTTTTTGAAAAAGGAAAGTTATATTGTCTGTTTCTTTGTAGCTGGAAGGACTATTTGAAGGATTACAATGTAATGATCTTGTCATACTTTTTTATGGGTACTTTTTATGGGTAGTGCTATTTCAAAGCACAGTATTAATGTTATTGTATTCTGAATAAAATTTAGTATTTATCCTTCAGAGTGCAGTTTTTGAGGCTAAAATGATCCATTCATTTAATGACCTATTAGACAAGGGTCTCATGTTTATACCAGGGATTCTTAAACTTTTCCTACTTTCAACTCCTTTTTGTCTGAGAAATTTTTATGTAGCCTCAGGTATACAGGTATGTAAAATAGGTATGCAAGTCAAAGATTTAGTGATAATAAATCATAATTTTATAATTGTCATATTCATACTCCATATGAGGTTGAGACCCACAGTTTAAGAAACTTTGGTTTGGAAGAACAGTTGATAAGTTAGAATTTCTACATGATTTAAAACCCATGATTTTTAGTGTCTTTTGCCCCTAATTTTCCCGTGGCAATTGCAGAAATAGAAGGGAGCTATAAGGGATCAGGAAGCCCTTTTTATATTTTTCTTTGCTTTAAATGGTTGCCACATCCAAAAAAAAAATCATGACTCAGTAGCTAGCCTCCAAGGATACTGGCAAGGTGCAGGGTGAGACCAGCCCCTGAGTGGTGAATTTTTTAGATGTGACAATCATTTGAAACAAAAAAGAAATAAGTAATGATGCCATAACATAATCAATATGGAACCAAAAAGAGCCAGAGTAAAAGATACCAGCAATAATGAGCAATCATGTGCTAAAAGTGAGGGATAACTGATGGACAGTTTAAAAGTTCCACTGGTATTGTTGCAATATCAGGAGCAATTGTTGGAGAATTCCCCCAGCATGTAGGTGGATCCCCTATAGCAAACTTATGGAATGATATGGACAAAACCTGCCTATTATGGACAAGTATAGATAGTTTGTGGTCTGCATTGTTGGAAGGACATTGATGAGATAAAACATCCATTTGAGTTTTACTATTATTATTACATGTAGATGTGAAGCACCTTGGTATAAAAAAATAATAATGATAATTGGCATTTATATAGTACTTTAAGATTTTTGGAGTGCTTTGCAAATATATTATTTGATTCTTGCAACAATTGTGGAAAGTAGGTGGGTAGCTGGGACATAGTTGCCTTAGAAAAGCTTACTGAGGGGATATAACATATGCACAGAAAAATAAATAAAAGATTATTTAAAAGTTAATGCAAATTGATTTCTAGGATTGGAGTGAGGAGAGAACACTAATATCATGAAGAAGGAGGAGGAGGAGGAATGAAAGCTGAATCTTGAAGGGATTAAGGACTTTAGATATTTGGCAAGGAGGGGAAAAGGTCTCCTATATAAAGACTCAGAGGCAGAAGATGAAAGGCCATGGAAGAGAAATGGACAACTAAATGGGGAATGATGTATTTGGAAACCTAGACCAGCCATCTTTTTTCATAGTTTAATATCAGTAACCATTTCCAGGGTGAATAGTCTGGGTTGCTGTACCCACTCTGTTCTTTCTTTCTTCTTCTGAGGCAATTGGGGTTAAGTGACTTGCCCAAGGTCACACAGCTAGGAAGTGTTAAGTGTCTGAGACCAGATTTGAACTCAGGTCCTCCTGACTTCAGGGCTGATGCTCTATGCACTGAGCCACCTAGCTGCCCCACACTTTGTCCTTTCTTAAGGAGCTTCTCTACTATGTGTTCATTCACACATTCAGATCAGAGTTCATTGGAGATATCTGGACTTCAGTGGGAAGGACTAAACTCTCCCTTTTCACTCTTTTGGCCCATTTTGTTTGGCCCCTCTAAAGAAAAATTATTTTGCTCCTGTTTATGACTTCCCTGAAAAAGGGTCAGAACCACAAAAGTATTCACTACACACTATGATTATGAGACAGGTATTTACCTCATACACACAAAAGAAATGCTAATCTTGTCACAAAACTCTTTAAGAATATATACTGACAGAATGAATTAAAATAGAATTAAATAATTTATACCTACTCTTACCAGAGGTTGATTCATAAACTTTGAACATGTGGAACTGCTGAATAGGAATTCCATGTTTCACCTTGATACTGTACTGTCCAAAAAAGCTCTAGATCTGTCTTCTGAATGTTAATTTTCTTCAATTAAGAATATTCCTTCTTGTCAGTCAGCTCCACTCAATGGACCCAGTGTCACTCCAACTCACAAGGTCACCTCCAAACCTGCATACAATTATCTCAAAAATAAACAAAAATAGCAAAAAACAAAGTGGAAAAGCAGCCTGAACAAAGCCTATCCAGTTGCATCTTTGCTCCATGTGGGAATATCATGTTTGCAGGGTGAGAAGTCTAGTGATAGTACTACTTTCCTTATGGAAGGGTCAAAGGAAGAGTGGGAGCTGGAAAATGTCTTTCTTTTAAAATGACAAAGCATACCAGTATCCTGTCGCTGTCTGAGAGTGGTGTGAGGACCAAGGGACCACTTAGGGTTCACTGAATCATCCCAAAGTGCCAAGTCCTTTTGGTGCTGAGTCACTCATGTCTGGCAGCAGCCGGCTTTGTCGTCTCAGAACCCTGAGTCTCCACCACACTGAGTCATCCATGTGTGGTTGGCCAGAGGCAGGCATGGAGACTTTACCCATATTTTGTTCAACCCTTGTTATAATGAAATATTCTTCAGTTGGAGCTTGTTTTCATTAGAAACACATCACTCCTCTCTCTTTCTGCTTCATGTATATGATGCCACGGGTCACTTGATTACATGGAAAGGTACAGTAACTCTCTATACAAATATACTTAGACAGGCTTAGCAGATATGAACTTCTAATGATCCTGATTTTGATGCAACATTCAATCCTCAGAAAGGTTGTTTTTAGTGATTTTCCTACTCAGAAAATTTTTTTCTGTTTTCTGAATGTTTTCTGAAGCAGGGCAGTTTGATAGACACCAGATGTAGTCCAATAGAGCTTTTGTCCTGGCAATAAATTGGTGACCTATACCTAAAGTTATCTGTTTGATTTTAAAGTCAAAATCATTTATTGGTACATGTAATGATTATTTGTCTGGTAATGGAGAGGGCTGAGTGAACTTTAGAGCCATCTGCAGCTTTATGTGTGCAACCTGTTTAATAGAAGATATCCATCATACTCTAACCTGCAATATCCCATGGAAATGTCTGAGAAACTTATATATTAGGAAACTAATTGCTTTGCTACTGCACAACTGGAAGCAAGAGGAGGATATAATCTCTGGGTAAGCCAGTGATTTTGTTCAGTTCCACAACCACACATTTCCCACTTAACCCCAACCACCAGTTTGGCTGGATGAGACCTAGCAGATGTGAAATTCTAATGAACCTGATTTGTGCTTGATCACAAAGGGATGCTGGAAGAATGAATAGGGAAGGAACAATACAAATTCATCCCTATCCTTACTCGTGGGGATTGAATGTCCTCCAGATAGGGGTCATCAATATCACCTCCATCTGTGAAGGGCAACATGCTATATTTCCTGGGTTTGTAACTGAGTGAAATATTTTTATCTGTGCTCATAGCAGAGTCATGGAAAATATGTTAAATGGCTTTCTCAAAACTGCAGGGGAAGTTAATTGTGTGATTAGAATCTGAGAGGCACTTTGTCCTTGTGCCAGGATGTGAAATTTGCTTCATTTTTTTCTCCCATCCTATTAGTTCTATAACTGTTGGCCACCACATTTTGCTTATCCTGAGGCCTGGGACAAGTGACCATGAATATATGGTGCTAAGCAGAGGCCTTTAAAGAATATATCTGTTTAATAACTGTATCCTATTATAATTGGAAGGAACAGTTCAGCTAGTAAAGAGGGAACTGAAACCTAAGATAAAAGAGAGATAGTAAGAGTGTCCTATGGCTGCCATCAGCGAGTTCAAGTCATTTGACACTGGTGAATTATATTCTAGACAGGGTGCTGAATGAATATTTGGATGTGATTACTGAAGCTATATTATAGCAATTATGGAAAGGAAGAGATGGGCCAATATAGCAGAATTTTAGAAAGAATGCCTCAAACCATAGCCTGGTTAACCTGATTCCTTGAAAAAATTGCAGAACAGATAAAGCATGGTTTGTGAACCTTCAGAAGTGGTGAGCATTGTGAGCCAGCAAGGATTTACTAAGAACAAGTCAAGACAATCTAAGTTCATTTCCTTGTTTGGTAAGGTTATTAGGCTGATAGACCAAGGAAAGCATGAGTGAAATATATCCAGATTTCTGTAAAACCTTGAAAAAAAACTTCTTTTGAAAGTCTTTCTGGATAAGAGGGAGAGAGAGATGAGCTAGATAATAATAAAATAGGTGGATTCAGAGCTAATGGAAGGATAAAATTTAAAAAGTATTGATTAATGGATCAGTGTCAAATAGGGCTCAGCCCTTGAGTCTTTTGCCTTCAACATTTTTGACAGTGATTTAAAGACAAAAATAATACACTTATCAAACTTGTTAATGACATAAAGCTGGAAGACTTAGCTAATACAATGTATAACAGACTAGATATCTCAAAATATCTCAACATGTTAAAATGATAAAGTTGAATTTATCCAGGGGGAGAGCAAATTTAATAAAGTAAAATTTGAGGAATAAAAATGTAAAGTTCTACCTGAGATCATAGAGTGAGAGTTAAAAGGGATTTTAGAGAAGTTAAATGTTACAGTGGGTAGTACATTGGATTCTGAGTTAGGAAGACCTGAATTCAAATCTTATTCCATACATTAGTTTTTGATCGTGGACAACTCATTTCTTTCCACCTTAGTTTCCTCATCTTTAAGATGGGGAAAAAACAGTGCCTATATTGCAGGGCTGTGAGGATCAAATGAGATAATTTGTGTAAAGATTTTTTGCAGTGGAATAGGTTAGGTTCACAGAACAAAATACTCAATGACAATTGTAATCTAGTGTTTGATAAACCCAAAGACCCCAGTTTTTGGGATAAAAACTCACTATTTGACAAAAACTGCTGGGATAATTGGAAACTAGTCTGGAAGAAATTAGGCATTGACCCACACCTAACACCATATACCAAGATAAGGTCAAAATGGATTCATGATCTAGGCATAAAGAATGATATTATAAACAAATTAGAACAATGTAGGATGGTTTACCTCTCAGACTTGTGGAGGGGGAAGGAATTTGTGACCAAAGAAGAACTAGAGGTCATCATTAATCACAAAATAGATAAGTTTGACTATATCAAGTTGAAAAGTTTTTGTACAAACAAAATGAATGCAGACAAGATTAGAAGGGTAGCAGTAAACTGGGAAAATATTTTTACATCCAAAGGTTCTGATAAAGGCCTCATTTCTAAAATATATAGAGAATTGACTCAAATATATAAGAATTCAAGCCATTCTCCAATTGACAAATGGTCAAAAGATATGAACAGACAATTTTCAGACGAAGAAATTGAAACTATTTCTGGTCACATGAAAAGGTGCTCTAAGTCACTATTGATCAGAGAAATGCAAATTAAGACAACTCTGAGATACCACTACACACCTGTCAGATTGGCTAAAATGACAGGAAATGATAATGATAGCTGTTGGAAGGGATGTGGGAAAACTGGGACACTGATACATTGTTGGTGGAACTGTGAACGGATCCAACCATTCTGGAGAGCAATTTGGAGCTATGCTCAAAGAGTTATCAAACAGTGCATACCCTTTGACCCAGCAGTGTTTCTACTGGGCCTATATCCCAAAGAGATTTTTAAGGAGGGAAAGGGACCCACATGTGCAAAAATGTTTGTGGCAGCCCTTTTTGTAGTGGCAAGAAACTGGAAATTGAAAAGATGCCCATCAATTGGAGAATGGCTGAATAAATTATGGTATATGAATGTTATGGAATATTATTGTTCTGTAAGAAATGACCAACAGGAGGATTTCAGAGAGGATTGGAGAGACTTGCATGAACTGATGCTGAGTGAAATCAGCAGAACCAGGAGAACATTATACACAGCAACAAGACTATACGATGATCAATTTTGATGGACATGGTTCTCTTCAACAATGATGTGATTCAAACCAGTTGTGCTGTGATGAAGATAGTCATATACATCCAGAGAGAGGCCTGTGGGAACTGAGAGTGAACCACAACACAGCATTTTAACGCTTTCTGTGAATATTTCCATGCATTCTGTTTTCCTTCTTAGGTTGTTTTTTTTTTCTTCTTCTCTTTCTAGATCTGATGTTTCTTGTGCAGTAAGATAACTGTATAGATATGTATACATGTATTGTATTTGTCATATAATTTATCCTATCTAGCATGTATTAGATTACCTGTCATCTAGGGGTGGGGGGCGGGGGGAGGGAAAGGAAAAGCTTGGGAAAAAAAGTTTTTTTTGCAAAGGTCAATGTTGAAAGGTCACTCATATGTTTTGCAAATAAAAAGCTTTATTAAAAAAAAAGATTTTTTGCAAACTTTAAAGTTCTATATAAATGCTAGGTATTATTATCACAGATCATTGAATCCAGTGCCATAATTTTACAGATGAGGATACTGAGGCACAGAGAAGGGAAATGACTTGCTCTGAATCACACAACTACTAAATATCCAAGAAAAGATATTTACCTAGTTCTTCCTGGCTCCAATACCAGTTCTGTGTCCTCTACTTGACTTTCCCATGCACTTAGATTGGAAAAATATACAGTTTGAATACAGGAGTGGCAGGCATGACCATATGGAAAAAGACCTGAGTGTTGGGTGGGCCACTTACTTTGATAAGTCAGCAGTGTGAAGGGGTCACTGCTCTAATTTGACCTTATTCTTCATTAATAGAAATAGATTGTCTAAAACTAGATGCTCATAATGTAGAGGCTCATAAAACAAGAACAGCAAAAAACTAACAAATTCATAGTTTGAACTAATAAAAATACAGTGACTTTAAGAGGAAATATGACAAAGTGTATATACAACTTGAGCTCAGAGAGATCTGGGTTCAAGCCTTTCTATTGTCATCTACCAGTTGTGTCTAATTTGATTTGTGTCTGTCTTACACATACCAATGCCTGTAGGAAGCCTGCTTTAACTTTGTTTTTATGGCCATGGCATTTGTCACTGTTCAGTAAGTAGTGAGTTGGTCAGTCAACACATATGATTAAATTATGTTCCATGCGCAGTGCTGAGTCCTGAGGATGCAAATGCAAGCAAAGAGGAAGACAGTTCTTACCTTCTAGAAACTTATATTCTAATGGAAGTAGACAATATATAAAAGAGAAGGTGAAAAGGGTTGGGAGAGAAATTGTGGAAAGATAGCAGAAAAAGGTGTTAAACTATCTGATTATCCCCAGGAAAAAATACAAAAAACCTTAAAATAATGCCTCCAAGTAAATTTTAGAGAAGCAGAAGTAATTAAAAATTGAGGTAAAACAGTCATCTAGCCTAAGAAAACTTGGGTGGACATTAGGAAAGATCTGACCTCTAGAGTGGTAGTATGGTCTGATTGAAGTAGAAAATATTATTACAAGGAACTATGAAGAAACAAATTAAAAATTGTGGAGCTATAGTCATTATAACATAAGATTTAGCAGCTTTTGCATTAAAAGACCAAAGGGAATAAAATGTAATATTCCAAAGAGCAAAGGAGCTGGGTTAGTAACCAAAAATAATCCACCCAGCAAAGCTGAGTGTGATCCTGCAAAGAAAAGAAAAGGATACTTAATGAACTAAAAGACTTTTAGGTATTTTCAAGGAAAAAAGCCAGAACTAAACAGAAAATCTGGCTCATAGGAATCAGGAGAAACATAAGAAAGTAAACATGAAAGTCTAATTATAAGAGATTTAATAAGATTAAACTATACTTCTGCTTGTAAGTCTTAAGACTGTTATAGGTCTAAGGAGAGTCTGAAAGTGTATACATAGATAGAAGGCATGGGGATGAGTTGCTTGTGATGAGCTGATCCTAAAAAATAAAACTGGATAAGGAATGGTATAATGGAATAAATTATTTCATACAAAACTGGTTTGAAGGGAAGCACTGTTACAGTGGAGGGGACCATGTTGTGAAAGGCTATTGAAAAAGGTCTTGGGAAAAGGCAAAATGTCCAGGCCTGAGGCTAGCTTGTGACACTGGAGAAGGGAAGACTGGTAGAGAGATGGGGTAGGGCCTTTAAGGAAGAGATTAGGAGGGAGTGTTGCCCCAGGGTATGGGAATCTTATTCTTATAAGAACTGGTTTCAAGAAGGAACAACATATTATCTTTTAGAGTATAAATTTTTTCTTAATTTACAGAGAAAGAGGAGAGCAAGGGGATAGGATAAGGGAAGAAATCGTAGAAGGTCATGCAGATTAGGAAGGTAGTGGTCAAAAGTAAATTATATTTATGAGGAGATGGGTAAAAAGAATGATGAGAAGGATAAATAGTGAGGGAAAATAGGATAGAGGGAAATACATAACTAGTAATTAAATCTTGAATGAAAATGGAGTGAAGTCACCCATAAAACAGAAATAGGCAACAGAATGGATCAAAACCCAGAAAATCTGACAATATGTTGTTTATAAGAAAGACATTTAAAAATGAAAGACTTACACAGAGTAAAAATAAAAGACTGGAGTAGAATTTATTATGCTTCAGCCAATATATAAAAAGGAGTAGCAATCATAATCTCAGACAAAGTTAAAGCTAAAACAGATTTAATTAAGAGAGATAACTAGAAAGACTATATCATGTTAACACATACTATAGGTAATGAAATAATGTTAATCTTAAACATTTATGCACCAAATGCTATAGCATTCAGATTAAAAAAAAAAAGATAAATGAAGTAGCAAAAGCAAAAGAGTAAGAGGATTTGTCATAGAAACAATATTATTACACGTATTTTATATTTTATTTATATTATATGGAAAATATTTTATTAAAGAAAATGATGATAATAATGAGACATAATATCAAAACTTATGAGATTCAGCAAAAGCAGTAAGAGTAAAATTTGTATCTCTAAAGGATTATGTTAATAAATTAGAGAAAGAATAGGTCCATGAATTCGACATACAATTAAAAGAAGACTAGAAAAAGGACACATTAAAAACCTCTAACTCAATATCAAATTGGAAATTCTGAAAATTAAAAGTGAGATTAATAAAATTAAATGTAAGAAAACCATGGAATTAGTAAATAAAACTAGGACTTAGTTTTATGAAAACATCAATTAACTAGATATATCATTGGTTAATAAGATTTTTTTTGGGGGGGGGGTAAGGCAATCAAATTTAAATGACTTGCCCAGGATCACACAGCTACTTAGTGTCAAGTGTCTGAGGCCAAATTTGGACTCTTATTCTCCTGACTCTAGAGCTGGTATTCTATCTATTGTACTACCTAGTTGCCTCTGGTTAATAGGATTGTTTAAAAAAAAAAATCAAATCAGATCATTAGTATTAAAAATGAAAAGGGAGAATACACCACTAATGAAGATGAAGTCAAAGCAATTATTAGAGTTATTTTGCCCAATTATATGCAATAAATTTAACATCTTAAATGAAATGGAAGAATACTTAGAAAAACATAATAAACTGCCCAGATTAACAGAAGAAGAAATAGAATATCTAAATAAATGTGTTTTATTTAATTTTTAAAATTTTTTAAAATTATTTTTATTTTTTTATTATTTTTAATTTTTTAAGGTTTTTTTTTAAAGGTTTAATAAATGTGTTTTAAAAAAGGAAATTGAACAGATCATAAATGAGCTCATAAAAAACAAAACAAAACAAAACAAACAAACAAACAAAAAAACAACTTAAGGATCAGACGGGTTTACAAGTGAATTCTACCAAACATTTAAAGACCAGCTAATTTTAATGTTAAATAAATTATTTAGAATAATAGGAAAAGGAGTCATATTAAACTCCCCTTCTATGAAACAGATATGGTACTTAGACCTAAACAAGGAAGAACAAAAACAGAGAAAGAAGATTATAGACCAGTTTTACTAATGAATGTGGATGTAAAAATCCTAAATAAAATACTAGCTAGAAGACAACAATATATTATAAAGATTGTATATTATGACCAAGTGAAATGCTGCAAAATGTAAAATGAATGATTTTGATTACATTAAGTTAAAAAGAATTTGTTGAAATAAAACCCATATAGCTAAGATTAGAAAGAAAGCAGAGAAGTGGGAAAAAATTATAGTTTCTCATATAAAGAACTTATATCTCAACTAAAAAAATGTCAAATTTATAAGAATATCATTCCTCAATTAATAAAATACAATTAGAAGGAAAATAGGATACTGGGAAAAATTATAATTTCTCATATAAAGGTTTTATATCTCAACTACATACAATTTTGTCAAATTTATAAGAATATGAGTCATTCCCCAGTTGATAAATGGTCAAAGAATATGAATAGTCAGTTTTTGGAGGAAGAAATCAAAGCTATCTGTAGTTATATGAAAAAATGATATAAATCATTATTGATTAGAGAAATGTAAATTAAAATAATGTTGAAATACCATTTCACATCTATCAGATTGACTAAAATGATAGAAGGAGAAAATGACAAATGTTGGAGGGAATGCGAAAAAAAGCAGGACACTAATGTTCTCTTGGAGCTGTGAATTGAAACAACCATTTTACAGAACAATTTGGAATTATGCCCAAATAGATATAAAACTGTGTATTCCCTTTGACCCAGCAATATCATCATTATGTCAGTTTCTCAAGGTGATCAGGCAAAAAGGAAAAGAACCCATATGTTCTAAGCTATTTATAATAGCTCTCTTTGTGGTGTCAAGGAACTGGAAATTGAGGGCATGCTCATTGATTGGGGAGTAGCTAAATAAGTTGTAGTATATGATTGTGATGGAATACTATTGTGCTGTAAGAAATTATGAGTGGGTTGATTTTAGGAAAACATGGAAAAATGCATGAAATCATGAAGAGTGAAATGAACAGAACATTGTATATAGTAATAGCAATATTGTTTTAGGAGTAAATGTTAATGACTGAGCTTTTCTGAGTTAGATGAATAATCAAATCAATTACAAAGGACCTATGAAGAAAGATGTTATATATCTCCAGAGAAAAAACTGATATATAGAACTATGTATCATATAATTTCATACACACAGATATCTGCGTTTAATGTTGGTCTTCTTTAGTGTGGGATTGGGAAAGAGGAAAGGAAACACTTGAAATTCAAATGTAAGAATTTTTCTTTAAAGAAACATTGGGAGGACGTATCTAGATAGGGCCATGGTGGGTAATATTAGAAAACCAGTGATGACTGGCCTAGTGTCCTTTCCCAGAGTGGAGATGCTAGGAAGAACTCATCAGTGGGAACAGAGGCTGCAAGAGAGGAACCAGGAGACAGCAGGTGCAGTATGGCTAAGGCCAGAAAATCAGGGATGGGGGTTTGGGTGTCTTTCCCCAAAGTGGAGGTTCTAGGAAGAGCTTACTAATGTTGGAGAAGGGGGCCCATTGAAGACTTCACATTGGAGGCTGCTAAAACATATGGTGTAGTCTGGAGAATAAACATACTTAATGTTTTTAAAAATGCTTATTGACTGACTGGAAGAATTTTCTAACAATGAAAGCTGAAAACAATGGGCTAACTGTTCCTGGATCTCAAGAAGGAATTGAATAATTAGTTGTTAGGGAGGTTGTGGAAGAAATTAATACTTTAGATAGGAATTGAATTAGGTAAATTCCACTCAAATGTGAGATATTAATGTTCTTATTCACTCCTCTCCTTTTGCGCATGAGAGAAATGAGTTATAGAGATAGATGTTAAATAACTCACCCAAAGTCACATTACTAAATAGTAGCAGAATTTGGGCTATAATCCAGGTCTCTGCACTCCAGACTCCAGTGTTTTCCCACTATACCACACTGGCTTATCCTGACATTAATCCATGTCTTTAGGGCTAGAGGGAATATAATGTAGCTAACACAGTATAGGGCTTTCAGCCCAAAAGATTATTTTTTTTCAAATATTGAGTTGGTCATATATGAGCTATGGCAAATCATTGAACCTTTTCTACTCTCCATTATCTCATCTATAAAATAGTGAATAACAATATATATATATATATATATAGTAGCTTTCTCAAAGTCAGTTTAGTTGTTAGTTTCAAATAAAATTAAGTATGCAAAGCAGTTTGCCAACTTGAAAGCATTGTGTCATTGTCAACTGCTATTTTTATATATGAGGGAAGAGTCATGATAACTTAAGTTGAGTTTCATTGTTTTTTTACTAAAGCTTGGACACATCCCCATTTGTGACAGTGTAAGAGCCAGGAAGAAGTTTTCTCTTGAGAAAATTGTGTTTTAAGTCTGTATGCCTTTTTGAACCAAATATAGTATGACATCAATTTTAAAATATCCCCTCATATGTGAAATTGACCCTGTCTGTGTGTTTTTAGGCACAAACTTCAAAGTCAGAGGTCTTTATATAAAGGATGGAACCATTTTAATTTAAATATTTATATAGTGAGTATACTTGCTTAATCAATGCCAAGCATTGCCATGCAGAGAAGATAAAACATAAAAGCTTCAAGAAATTCAAGTACAGTCCATGGAAGAAGCATTAGATTTGTTCTGTTTCTCTCCAGAGGAGAGACCCAGGAGCAATGGATGGAAGTAAAAACTTCTTGGCTATTAGGGCTATTCAAAAGTTGAATGGGCTGCCTTAAGAGATGGTAGATTTTCCTTCACTACAGATCTTTAGGTGGAGGCTAAATGACCATTTGTGAGCAATATTGTAGAGGAAATTTCTATTTGCATACAGTTTAGATTAGATGTCATCTGAAGTCCTTAGTGGATTTTTTGATTCTGTAAGTACCAGGCTGGACAGTGACTATACCTGAAGCCAAGAAAGATAGAAATTTGTGTGCAGGATGTTTATTCCCTCAAAAGAGATAACTAGGATAGTGGAACTCAGCCATACTAGAAGGTACTCTTCTTTATAAGAATGTTCTGGGAAGAAAAGACATCTCCTTTAGTAGCTCCCAATACAATATTAAATGAAAACTTAATAACTGACAGTACGATACAATATGAAATCAAACCTAAATGTCTCCTATTGTAATTAAAGCTCATTAAGTTTTGTTCTTAGTGGATATAGAGAGCATCTGGGTCCTCTATTAGTTATGTGCTACTGTTATGGTTTCATCTCCTTTTATCTGTCTCTCTTCTATCTTTATTTGTACACTTTAATTCTGGAGCTCCATTAGCCAAGGAGAATTGAAAATAGAAGCTATTGATTAAAATAAAAGCTGAGAATATAGGATTTGAGGTTTAGCAAAACATCCCATGCTATTTTTGTGTTTAGAGAAGCCCATTATACCTCATTATAAATACTTTTCCCTCTGAGCTTACAAATCCTGTATTTGTAGGGATATTATGTCTCTATGTTAGATTAGATGGCATTTTTCTTAAATAAAAACTGTTTAGCACTATTAGATGTACTGAAGCAGGAAATTGTATTTTGCTAGCTTCAAATAGAGATCACAAATGGCAAGACTCAAGTTCAAAAATTTCTAGGTATGAGTGTTTGAATTTGAAAAAAAAAACCCACAAATATTCTTCCAAATTTGGTTTCATAGATTTTCTAAAGGATATGAAGTTCAAAGACTTTCAGATATCTTGGAAGAGGCAGCATGATGTATCCTTCAATATATTATGTATCCATCAATTCATCAAACAAGCTATATTAAAGTATTTATTAAGTGCTTACTATGTGTTGAGTACTCCTAGATGCTGGCAATACAAAGACAGAAAATGAAATAGCTCTTGCCTTCCTGGAAGGAGTTTGTAGTTTATTGGGGAGACATGTATATAAATAAGGATATGGAATATATTAAAAATGAATGTAAGGTATTAGCATCTGGGCTATAAGTTATGGAGAGAGATGTTAGTCATTTTCAGTCTCTTCATGACTTCATTTGGGATTTTCTTGCCAAAGATACTGGAGTGGTTTGCCATTTCCTACTCTAGCTTGTTTTATAGATGAGGAAAGTGAGACAGATGGGAATAAAGTATTTGCCCAGGGTCATACAGCTAGTAAATGTCTGAGGCTAAAATTGAACTCAGGAAGAAGGGTATTTCTGACTCTAGGCCTGACATTGTCTCCATTGTGTCAAGATGTAGTGGATTAAGTCCTGGATTTAGAGTCAAGAATATTTGGGATCAAATACCTCTTTACGAGCCCTGCGATTGTGGAGGGTGATTCAATTTCTTCATCTGTAAAATGGTGATTCTAATATTTGTTTGTAGTGTCTACCATCTTAGCCTTAGGAGTATGTCGGCCTCCTGGACACAGAGGTTCAGACATTTGATATTAGACTTGGAGACCATTCTACATCCTTCCCCAATCCCTTACTTTGAAGCTACCCTCTCACTAAAAGCATCAGAGATAACTTTGGTTAATACTTTGATGGTTAATTGACTAAAGGGTTGAATTGACTAAACCATTGTATGCCATAAATAAACTATCCTACCCTAGCAGTGTTGTTGAGTTATGACAACTCTATAAGACAGCATCTCTTACAAGAACTTGCAAGTCATCCCTTATTGCCCCCCTCACCAATTATCATACCTTTGAGGACCCTCTCAGCATTAGATTGATAATCTTAGGAAGTGCAGTCTGTGAACAACAGGATATGGGTGGAAGGGGTTTGAATCTGTCATCAGATAGTTTGGGTTTGAGAAATATCAGAGCCATCTTAGAAAAAATCACTTCATTCCTCTTAACCTCAATTTCCCTTTCCTATAAAATTGAATGGTTGTGTTTGTACTACTGACCTTACAGGGTGGTTGATGAAACCCCATCTTTTACTGAAAGCCTTCTCAAATCCCTCTTAATTCCAGTGATTTCCCTCTGTTAATTATTTTCTAATTATCCTGTATATAGCTTGCTTTCTCTGTATTTGTTTGCATGGTCCCTCTCCCATTAGATTATAAACTCTTTAAGATTAGGGACTGTCTAGGGGAGGGGAGGGGACTGGGGGTAAAATTTGTAATGGAAAGCTTTGTAAAGATGGGGAACTACCCATACATATATTATACAAATAAAAAGCTTTAATAAAAAAAAGAGTAGGAACTCTTTTGCCTTTCTTTTTTTGTATCCCCAGCACTCAGTAAAGTACCTGGCACATAGTAGGCACTTAATAAATACTTTCTGATTGATTGATTCTCATAGAGATATGAACTATTACTGTTGTTGTTATTCACATCTGTAGTCCATATTCAAAACACTTCTTGCTGTTTTGATTTGTCTCTTACAATGTGGGTGGCCCTGATTCTTTCTTCAAAAAAGAGCAAGTCCATATCATACAGGTTCATATCAGACAGGTCTGTTGCTGCTAGTGTATACCACAGTATCTTTGCTTCCAATCATATTATTTCTCTTACATTCCTGTTATTACTCCAATAAGCCATGAGTTGAGAGGGACCTCAGAAATTACCTATTCTCATCACCTTATTTTATAGTTGAAGAGATTGGGGCTTAGAAAGCATCAGCAGTAAGTTATCCAGTGGAATATAGGTAACAGATAGTTCAGCTGGGATATAACCCAAGGTACTTTAACTCTGAATACATTGTTTTTTTTTCCAATGTACCATGTTCTGTCCTTTTACATGGCAGAGGAAAAACACTAGCTGCATCTTTCCCAGTTCAGCTGCCATCTCTCCCCAGTTATCTGTGAGCTCAGCTCATGTCATATTCCCTATCATGGTTCATATCTGCTTCCCTTCTTCAAAAAAGCATATACTGAAGCCCCATTGAATCTGTGGTTTTCTTGGCTTTCCACTAATGTTGATCACAACATGCAGACCATTTGAGTAGAAAAAGTTTAAGAAGTCCTGGGATAGAGCAGAAGTCAGGATGACGTGAGTTCAAACCCAGCTTCAGATACTTGTGGGTTATGTAACTTAGAGCAAGTCATTAAACCTCATTCTACTTCAGTTTCCTTGACTGTAAAATGGAAATCATTATTATCACTCATGCCTTGGAATTGTTGTGAAGATAATATTGAGATAATAATAATGAGATAATATTTATAATATTTATCACAATGCCTGAGATAAAGTAGGAATTATATGAATAGTATCTATTGTTATTACATTTATCATTATTATTATGACCTGGAATCCCTGCCCATTAGAGTCCAGAAAAATTAGTGATGTGGAAAGGAAACTAAGAGGGATTAGACAGAAACACATACTATGGCAGGAAGACCAACTTAAGTCATTTTAGCTTTTGAGCATTGGCAAAGTCTCTGGTTTATAGGTTATCTCCTTTCAGCTTTAAATGGTTTCAATGGGGACAAGTCTAAGCATGAACAAATGCTTAGAACAATTAAATCAGGTCCCTAATCAGGGAGCTAGAGAGCTGCTTCCTCCTAAATCTTCAGGGACAATCTGGTTTGGCTTCACTCTGCACTCCTCCCTACCTCCTCTACTTCTCCCCCTAAATCTATGTAACCTAGGTAGGGTTTTCCTCTCTAATTATTCCCTGGCTCTAGGTATGAATCAGTGTTGCTGATGAAGTTGTTAGGTCCATCATGAATCCATTTTAACAGCTTTCCCCAAAGCACAGCTGTAAGACAAAGAGATGGATTTACCAGATCTGCACACAAACTAGTTCCTATTATGTTGGAAAACATAAATAAAAGAAAGAAAAAAAAAGCCTAAAAGAGAGAAATTATCTCATAAAGCACCTCAGCAAAATAGTATTCAGTGCATACCGACAACACAATGGTGTAGTCATCCATGTGTGTCACCCTGTAGTTTTTAATGACAGAGATGTATAAACAAGAAGGCAACACAAAAATCCAAAGCTTCTGTTTCTTTCTATTTCTTTTTTTTTAATTCACTCTCTTAAGAGGCTGAGTTGGTAGATGAGTAACAAAACAGCTGGAATGCCAAAGATTTAAGCTGGGAACTATTCAAGTTGTATAAGCAAAAGGAAAAAGAAGATGGGTATTTTGAAAGAATACTCTCTACACCCCATCTCCCAGCTGAAACACTATCTAATAATTGGGTAAAAATTTTCCTTTCCCCATCTCTAATGATAGTTGCCACTCCCTCTTTCTCTCTGGATTTCTAACAGGTATAGTACTGAGAGCTAGTTTAGAAGATTAGGGAGTCTCAATATTATCAAGATTGATGAGTAAATGTAGACACAAAGATCAAAAGTTACTTGAGTAAAGCCCTTTGGAATGCATACCTTCCTTCCCCTACTAGTCTTCCCCTACCTTATTCCTGGCCATATATTTTATACTCCAGAAATTATAGCCTCTTTTCTGTTTCTCTCACAAGATACTTCATTTCCCAACTCCATTCATTTACTCTGGTTGTTCCTCATGCTTACTTAGAGTGTTTTCTTCTTTGTCTCTGATTCCTGGCTAATTTGGCTACAGATTTCAATTAAAATCCCTTCTTCAAGAAGCTATTCCTAGTTCCCCTTTATGGCAGTGACTTCTCTTTAAGAATATGTCTAGTTTATCTTTTGCATATCTTATTTATGAGGCAGGAACTGTTTTTTTTTCATTTCTTCGCATCCTCAGAATTACTAAATCATAGATGTTTAATAAATGTTTCTTGATATGTTGACTTTTGACTGGATTCAGATAGTGAGTAGCCAAGCTAAATTATGAACCCAGGCTTCTATTATCAGTTTTTCTTTAACATACTTCGAGAAGACTCTAATGTGGACTTAATATGTTGTCTTCCTTTCTTTACTCTCCTTTCTACCACCCATCCACAAATATTAGATCTGTGTAGGAGAGCAGAAAGATTGCTGGATTTGGTGGTAGAGGAATTGGTTTGATTCCTGGCTCTTTTATTCACTACCTCAAGGAGGCTTAGAGGTCATCAAGTAAAACCTGTGAAATTTCCAACTCAGAAAAGTCTCTGAGATTCAGTTACTTGCCTAAGATATATAGCTATGCTATAAATCCATTAAGGAGCATTTATTAATCCCTTCCTATGTGCTAGGCATTGTGCTTGATTCTGCCTATACAAAGACAGAAAAATGAAACAAACTCTTCTGTCAAAGAGCTTATATTCTATCAGCCACAAAAGTAGTAAAAAGGGAGGAATAAACCCTGGTGAGGAGGGAGGTCCAGTAGCATATCTTATGATCCATGTGATCTTTCTGCCTTCACTTATATCTTTGTCAGTCTAGAATAGTAATCTTCCCTTCTCTTCTAAGTTCAAATATTTCTGATTTGATTTCTCATTCCAAGCTTATTCGGGTTCTAGCAATAAACATTCTAGACCTCAATGAACTCTAAATTCTAGGAGCATTTAGTGGCTATAGCAAACATGTGAGCATTTAAAAATCATAGAACTGGAATGAGAATGGAGATATCACCTAGACCAGTGGTTCTCAAACTTTTTGATCCCAGGACTCCTTTACACTCTTAAAAATAGTTGAGGATACCCATTTCTCCAAAGCTTTTGTTTGTAAGTTATATATGTGGATGAAGACCTACAACATTTTCCAGAAATAATACCAAAAAAAGATGTCACATTTATCACAGAGGATTAGAATGCAAAGTAGGAAATCAAAAGATAATTAGAATAACAAGCATGTTTACCTTTGGAGTATAAAATGAAGCAGGGTAAAGACTAATAGAGTTCTGCCAAAGTAACTCACTGGCCATAGTAAATACTTTTTTTCAGTAACCCAAAAGGTAATTCTGCTCATGGACACTACCAAGTAAGTAATGAATATCAAAATCAAATTGATTATATACTTTGCAGCCAAAAGTAAAGAAGCTCTATATAGTCTATACCTGAAGCTGACTCAGATCATGTACTTCTTATTGCAAAATTCAGACTTAAATTGAAGAAAATAGGAAAAACTATTAAACTGTAGAGGTATGACCTAAATAACATCTGTATGAATATGAAGGAGATTAAAGGGATTAGATCTACTAGATAGAGTGCCTGAAGAACTATATAGAGAACTATATAGAAGAACTCTATATATTATGTACAATATTGTACATAAGGCAGCATTAAAAAATTCCAGAGGAAAAAAATCAAGAAAGCAATGTGGCTGTTTGAAGAGCCTTTACAAATAGCTGAGGAAAGAAGGAAAGTAAAAGGGAAAGGAGAAAGGGAAATTATACCTAACTGAATGCAGAGTTCCAGGGAATAGCAAATAGTTCTAAAATGAGCAACGAAAAGGAATAGAAGAAAACTATAGATAAGAATTTAAAAAAAATTAGAGATATCAAAGGAACATTTCATGCAAAAACGGGCATCATAAAAAGACAAAAATGGTAGGGACTTAACAAAAGTAGAAGATGTTAAGAAGAGGTGGCAAGAACATACAGAAAAAATATACAAGAGACACCTTAACATCACCAGAAACCATGATGATGTGGTTACTGATTTAGAGCCAGACATCCTGCAGAGTAAAGTCAAGTGAATCTTCAGAAACATTGCCAACAATAAGGCTAGTGAAGCTTATGCAGTTCCAGCTAAGCTATTTAAAACCCTAAAAATGATGCTGTTGTGCTACATTCATTATGCCAGCAAATTTGGAAAATTCAGCAGTGGCCACTGGATTGGAAAAGATCATCTTATGTCCCAGTCTTGAAAAAGGTCAATGCCAAAGGATGTTCAAGTTACTGAACAATTGCATTCATTTCATAAGCCAGCAAGGTCATATTTTATATTCTATAAGCTAGGCTTCAGTAGTATGTGAATGGAGAATTATTGGAGGAGCAGGCTGGTTTTTGAAGAAGCAGATAAAGTAAAAACTAAATTGTTGAAATTCACTGGATTGTGGAGAAAGCAAGGGAGTTTCAGAAAAAACCATGCACTTCTACTTCACTGACCATTTTTACTAAAGCTTTTTACTGTGTGGATCACAACAAAATGTAGAAAAATCTTAAAGAGATACAGTATCATATGACCTTATTTGTCTCCTGAGGAACCTTTATGTGAGTCAAGAAGCAACAGTTAAAACTGAACATGGTACAATTGACTGGTTTAATATTGGAAAAGGAATACAAGGCCATATATTGTCACCTTATTTATTTACTTATATGCAGAATACATCACATAAAGTACTAGGCTGAATGAATTAAAAGCCAGAATTAAGATTGCTGGGAGAAATATTGGCAGTGTCACATATGGAGATGCTGCTACTATCATTGCAGTAAGTGAAGACAAATTAAGTATCTGGATGCTGATGAAATCAGAGTGTAAAAGCTGGTTTGAAGCTTGACATAAAAAAAAAACACACACCTGAAAACTTAAGATTATGGCTACTGATCCCATCACTTCCTGGAGAATAGAAGGAGAAGAAATGGAAGCAGTGTCAGAATTCATATTTTTGGGCTTAAAGATCACTGTAAATAGTGATTGAAACCATTAAATTAAAAAGCAAACAAACAAAATACTTGTTCCTTGGAAGGAAGGCTATGGCAAATCTGGACTCCATAATAAAAAACAAAGACATCATCTTGACGACAAAATTCTAACTATCAAAGCTATGGTTTTTCTAGTAGCTGAGTGTGATTGTGAGAGCTGAGCTATCGGGAAGACTAAAACAGCAGAATTGACTCTCTTGATAGAAGACTTTTGAGAGTACTTTGGACACCTAGGAGATCAAATCTGTCAATACTTAAAACAAATTAATTCAGACTATTCACTGGAAGATCAAATACTGAAGCTGAAGCTTAATTACTTTGACAGAGAAATTACAAGACAAAACTCATTGGAAAAGAAAGATCCTGATATTGGGAAGCATTGAAGGCAAAAGAAGGGTGTGGCAGAGAATGAGATAGTGTCATGAAAACAATGAACATAAATTTGGACAGACTTCTGGAGATAGTGGAGGATAAAAGGAACTGGCATGCTATAATCCACAGGTCCACAAAGAGCTGGACATGGCTGACCCAACAACAACTGTACATTCTGTACATTTTTATCATACTAGAAATTAAAATGTAGTACTATTATGGAAATAACTATGACCTCTCATGCTTTTTGTGAGGATTTTAGGGTTCTTTAAGTGTCCCCAAACCACACTTTGAGAACCAATTACCTAGTTCAGTCTCATTTTTCTGATGGAAAAACTGAGGTCATTGAATACTTGACCTCATTTAGTCCAATCTCATTTTACAGATATGTAAACTGAGGTCCACAGGATTAAGTGAGTCAGTATTCAGTAGAGTCAGGATTCCAACCCAGGAATAAGTTTAGTGACATAGGACTTTTCCTAGGTTTTACAGCTAGTATAATAGCAGAAGCAGGACAAAAGCCAGGTGTCTGTATTCTTATACTGAGTTTCTTCCATGACACTACCCTGCCTCCTGCTGTTATGTCTTCATTCATTCTTTAATCATTTGAATCAAGACTTATTTATCTTCAGATAAACTCTCTCTTTTTCTGCTGCTGAAGCAATTGAGGTTAAGTGACTTGCCCAGGGTCACACAGCTAGGAAGTGTTAAGTGTCTGAGACCAGATTTGAACTCAGGTCCTCATGACTTCAGGGCTGGTACTCTATCCACTGCACCACCTAGCTGGCTCCAGTGAACCCTTAATAATTGATAGAGTCTTACTATGTTATCCCTGGGGATTATCTGCCTTTTAAACTAAGGATCACAGGAAGCCTTAAAGTTAAAAATAAGAATTTCTAATGATGATATTTCAGTTATAGTCACAGACCAGTTAAAGATGTATTTGGGGTTCTCTTGGTCTTTTCTGCACCACTCAAAATGTAGTCAATTATGGATCCCCTCTAGGTATGATATTGACCCTGAATGAGAATATGAAGGGAAAACTTTTTTAGTTGACTAAATAATATTGATGTGTATGCAGCTGACCAGGTCCAGTTGAGCAAGGCTTATTCTTTCTCCCTTTTCCTAGCCTTCCTTTTTTCCCTCCTCCCTTCCCTCTCTCCCTTCCTTCCCTCTTTCTTTCTCTCCCTCCCTCCTTCTATCTCTCCCTTCTTTTCTCCCTCCCTCCTTCCCTCTCTTCATTCCTTCCCCCTCCTTCCCTTCTTTTTATTCCTTTCTTCTTCCCTCTCCTTCCTTCCTTCCTTCCTTCCTTCCTTCCTTCCTTCCTTCCTTCCTTCCTTCCTTCCTTCCTTCCTTCCTTCCTCCCTTCCTTCCTCCCTCCCTTCCTCCCTTCCCTCCCTCCCTCCCTCCCTTCCTCCCTCCCCTCCTTCCTTCCTCCTCTTCCTTTCTTTCCCCCCTTCCTTCCTCCCTTCCCTTCCTTCCCTTCCTCCCTTCCTTCCTCCCTCCCTCCCTTCCTCCCTCCCTTCCCTCCCTCCCTCCCTCCCTTCCTCCCTCCCTTCCCTCCCTCCCTTCCTTCCTCCCTTCCCTTCCCTTCCTTCCCTTCCTCCCTCCCTCCCTTCCTTCCTTCCTTCCCTCCTGCCTTCCCTCCTTCCTTCCCTCCTTCCTTCCTTCCTTCCTTCCTTCCTTCCTTCCTTCCTTCCTTCCTTCCTTCCTTCCTTCCTTCCTTCCTTCCTTCCATCCTTTTCTTCCTCCCTCCCTTCTCTTCTCTTCCTCTCTCCCTCCCTCCCTTCTCTTCTCTTCCTCTCTTTTCTCCCACTTCCCCCTCCTGTCCCTCCCTTCCCTCAGTCCGCATAGGAAATCAGATATTTTCATACAGAGGTTCTGCCCAAAGAAGTAAAAATTTTGATCACTGAAGCCTCACAAGATATGTTGAGGTTTTATGGGTTATATTTCTTTTTAGGAACTATGTCTTAAACCTAAACCATACTCTGTTTCTCATTGATTGGCCAACGATAGGCCCTGACTTCAGCCCCAGCCCACTTGGTTATGTTTGGGTCCTGATTAGTTCAGAGTGAATGTAAATAGTAATTGTTTCTGTGTTTCCCTCCCAGATTGAATTTTTTTAAACCAGGTAAAAGAGGACATTCTTTGCCTTATTTCTTACCTAGTCTTAATCACTGAATGGGCATGGCCTCAGAAAAACTGAGACCTTCGGGATGACCTAGATTAAAATAACATCAACAATTGGCATGAAAATAAGGACCATTTTCAGATAACATAAAATGAGGGCAGGCTAGTAGGGAATTTGGCCTGGTTAGAAGTCATCAAGACATCATTGTGTAAAATCATAGGCTCTTAGATTTAGAGCTATAAAGACCCATTGATGGCATCTAGTCTAACTTTTTTTATAGATGGGGAAACTGAGGCTCAGGGAAATGAAGTGACTTGCTCAGTTACATAGCAACAAAGAGGGGATTTTTCATCATGGCTCCAACTCTAACACTCAATTCACTGTGATGTGCTGCCTCTGAAGAGTCACAAAAAAGAATAGAAGGTACAGAATATCCCAACGTTTTTAAGCTTTAAAAGCAGGTAATAACATGTGAAGAAGCAAAAAGGCTAAGTGCTAGAAGCATTTGGTCTTCATGCCATGAAACAAGAATAAATTGATTCCTTTATGGATTACAGGGATGGAAGTATAAAAGGAATTTTTGTCATAAGATGACATAACTTGGTGGATAATTCTTTTTAAGGAGAGGAGGGAATGTGAGGATAATGGAAAGAGCACTAGAATGAGGATTAAAGATGAAGATCACCTAATCTTGTCCCTCATACTTATAAATTATATTATCGTACATTGACTTATTTGAATATTGATGTCTTCATCTGTAAAAGGAAACTATAATATACTACTTGCCTCAATAGATTGTTGTGAAGAAATTATTTGGCAAGTTATAATATACTTTGTAGATATGAGTTGTTATTTTCAATCCTGATTTAGCCACAAACTGCTTCGATAGATCATCTAAATCTGACTTCTTCACCTACAAAATGAAGGGATTTAACTAATTGATTTCCGAGGTCCTCCACAATTCTAATATTCTCTGATTCATGTTCTATAATGCCCCCTATCCCCATCCAATATATTTGGTTTAGGAGAATCTATATGAAATGAGATCATCATCCTCTCTGATAACATCCTTTACAAATTAGAAAACAGTAATACACCTGATTCTCATTCATCTCCTTAGGTCATGATTTCTTTTGAGACATCATAGTGGTTTACTGTAGAAACAATTATGGTGTCACCAAGAATGGGTTATTTTGATATTGGGTGTGGGGAAACAGGCAGCTGGAACAAAGGGGCCCTTCTGAAACAAAGGGTCTGTTTTCCTACTAACACTGTTTGAAGTCTAGAACAAAGAGAGAGAGATGTGGCAAATACACAGTTGGAACAGGGTTGCTGCTAAAAAGGAATTATTTGTTAAAGTTTTCCATGAGGTGTCAGGCAGCTGCTCCCAGAGTCAAAGCTTCTCATGCAGAGGGAGGGAACTGTGACCTGTCTTCTTCCTGGCATTGAGTTTTCCAGACCAAAAAAAAAAATCCATGATTTTTTTGTACCCATTTTTTTTTTTTTTGCTTTTGCATTTAGGTAGATTTCTATCTAGCATCAAAGAGATTTATTTCCGAAATGTTGTATAAAGTACCTTCTTGAAGAGATTATGGCACATTAACATAGCACAATAATACAAAGGCAATATGGTACAATAGGGAGAATACTATAGATAATTGTGGCTAGGTAGCACAGTGGATAGAGCATCAGGCTTGGAGTTCAAGTGTGGACTTAGTCACTTACTGCGTAATCCTGGGCAAATCACTTAACTCTCTTTGCCTCAATTCCTCATTTATAAAGTGAGCTGGAGAAGGCAAATTACTCCAGTATCTTTTGGCAAGAAAACCCTAAATGGGATCATGAAGGATTGGACATGACTGAATTGATGGAACAACAACATGCAAATATATCTTTAATTATAGAACAGATATTTTACCTAGCAATGCAGTTTTGAAAATGGAATCATACCTTAACTTCTTTTATGAAAATAAAGGGGTAGACCAAGTGATAATGACCCAAAAGACTGAGTTGAAAACTTTTGATAAGAAAAGATTTTACTAAGATGTTGCCCTAAACCACGGGAAACTGGGTAGGATAGGAACAAGGGTAACACTGCACTTTCAGAACGTAATTTATATTTTTCCTTCCACCAGGACCTCTACTTTACCTTTATACACTCATAAACATCATCCCTCCCCCTCCTATCCCACCCCAGTTTCCCTTATGCCAAAGGATCCTGTGATTCAGCATTTCTGAAACTCAATTCTTCTATTTGTGTTTGAATACAGTAATGTAGCTTTAAAGTAAATTCAGGAAATACTTATTTCAAAACAGGTAGCTGAACCTTATAACATATTCCTTAGAGCCATTATGTCAATGAAAAAGGTATCATTTCAGTTAGGGATGGTAGGGGAACTTGAAATCATTACAAATGAATATTCGTTGAATAAACTGGGAGATGTTTAATCTAGAGAAGAGATGATTAATAGAAGATATGATTGCTGTCTTCTAATATCTGAAGGTTTTGCAGGTGTATGAAAGAGAAACTAGGTTCATTTTGATTGGTCTCATAAGGCAGAGCTACAACTAGTGGTAGAAGTTGTAGTCTGCTTTGGTTCATTTTTATAGGCTCCAAAAAAGGAAAAAAATCCTAAATAATTGGAGCTGCCTTTCAAGGGAAGAGAATGGGCTTCCTGAGGAAGTAAATTCTTAGTTACTAGGAATCTTCAATAAGTTAACCAAAAAGCATTTAATAAGTGACTGCTATGTGCCCAAGCACCATAATACACATGGAGGATACAAAGATGAAAATCTCTTTTCTCAAGGAGCATATAGTCTCTCAGGGAGACAATACAAATATATATATATATATACATATATATATATATATATGTGTGTGTGTGTGTGTGTGTTTGTATGTACACATATACACACACATACATACATATATACATACACACAAAATATGTAGTCAGTTAACCAATAAGCATTTATTAAGTGCTTATTATGTGCCCAAACACTGCAAAAATAAATACAAAATAAATTTTGGGAGGAGTTTAGTGGAAGAAGCTAAATGAAGTACAGGAATTTATGCTTTGAGACTAGACAACCTTGGAGGTTCTTGACACTTCTTTGGTTCTAAATTTTGTTTGTTTAACAGCCTTTTAAACATGTCTCCCCTATGGAATATTCACTGGCCTGTTTGGTATAAATATTACATTGTGTGTTCCTAAAGTGCTATAGCCTAAGTATCTTTGAGTTACTAAAATAAAATTCAGTGTGTGATTGTGCCTAAAAGTTTCATGAGTAATTGACAGATTAATTGAACTGAGGGGGAAAGAAGTGAGTAGCTTATATTTCACTAATATTTCTTCACCCACTGCTGAAATGAAAACTTCTTCAAGTCAAGAACCTTTTATCTACCCCATCACATGGTGACATCAGATTAGGAAGGAGAACAAATCAAATCAGGTATAAAGTTTAATAAGTGGTTCTTTCCAAGAAGTTCCAAGTTTTCATGCATCATAATGCTTGTGAAAAAAAAAGCAAATGTCCTTACCCTGAGGTAGAAAAATTTAGTGAGTGATATGGTAAGCATTAAAGATATAAATTTCTCATTATATTCTGCTTTTCTCTTGGGAATCCACTAGCATCCTTTACATTAGAAAATAGTAATATACTCTTTTTTCATCCATTTCCTTGAGTTTTAATGTTTTTATTATAGAAATCATGATATTACCATATATGAGTTATTATGATATCAGTTTTGGGAACAGCCTAAAAATACCCATGAACAGCTATACTTTTCTTCTATAGATTTTTTTAATCAAAATATCTTTAGTATACCCTACTTTGGGAATCACTATAAGATGTAATTTGTTGGGCTAAAGCAATAGGTGAATCCAAGCCAAGAGATGAACTCTGTCCTCCATCCCTTTCTTAGAATAATGGAATTCTAAGGATTGGAAGAGATTGAGAACAGAATTTCCTTCCTTGCAATTTGGATTCCACCCACCCTTCTCAGACAGATGGTTATCTATTTTATTTGCTGAGTTCCTCTAGGAGACAAGTCCCACAGTGTCCCACAGGGGATGGTTACAGCCATTTTCACCACATGCCATGAATTCTGATTTAGTCTCAGGCAGGTCATGATGTCCTTTGCCAACTCTGTTACTTTCTGAGGGGTCACCCCCTCTTCTCAGTTTCCCTTGTTCTTGCTTTGGCTTCCAGTTCCCTGGTTTATGCAGGTGATTCCTATGCTGCTGGTGATTAGACTTGATAGAGGCTTACATATGGTGGCAATCCATTGATCCTCAGACCACATAGAAGCTGAAAGGTGTCACAGAAATACTTTGGGACTCAGATCATTAGCAATTGGCAGAGGTAGGATATGTCACTCCCTGAATGGTACAGTTGCTTTTCTTAAGCAAGTCCTGTAGATTTGGGATAGGGGAAAATGTGACAGTAGAAAGATACCACTTTCCCACAAAGGTGCATGTGAGAGTTTCTAAGATTGAAGGAGGACAGTCTCTTTGGAAATTCTTATTGATGGCCCAGAATTCTGCCTATAATTTTAATCTAGATGAATTTAAGACATTGTTACTTTTTAAAAGGGAAAAAAATGAACTAAAGCAACTGAACTATCCAGCTGATGCTTGTGAGTTTTTTTTTTTTTTTTTGGTTGTTGTTCTTTCAATAAATTTTGGAGAATCTTTTTTTTAGCCCTAATTAAATATTCTGTTTTGAAACATTTAATTATCCAGGTTACTTAAATGGGAAGACCTGATAATCAGTGCTATAAGAGTCTGTTATTTATTTCTTTGCCAAAATTTTATCTTTCAATAGGGGAAGGGTTGAAGGTGGTTGCTATAGAGACCCTCTTAAAACAGCAGTTCAGTTATGGCTGGTAAAAACTGCAGTCATTCAGGTGGGAGGGCAATAGGGAAGTGGGTGGTAGTCTTAATTTCTTCTTTCTTTCTTTTTTTTTTTTTACTTTCTTTCATTTTTTTTTAGCAGAAAGATTTCTCCACCCTCAGCACCACTCTCAATTCCTTTGTCATAATTTATTTTAAGTTCTTTTGCTTGGCCACAGCCAGACTGTCAGTAGAAACTACTCTGATGGTGCTTGAATTCAATTCAAATGGAACTTAACAGTAGTTATTATTAATAATATATACCTTTTCTAATGACAAAGGCAGCTTATATGCAACATATGTTACCTCTACATATATGTAGGGCTAACTATGCAAAAAATACCTTGGGGCTATTTTTAAGTCATTATTGTCCTTATAGACAGGTCTCTTCATACACAATCTTTACATATTCTTTCACTGCATCCTTCAAATCTCCTTCTTACTTTCTATCCTGATTTGGCTCCAAGGCGTAATACCTTCTTGTTTGAACTTTTGAAACCTAGATTCCCATCTCTAGGAAGACATGACAGTGAGTAAAACACAATCCTATTCTCAAGGAGTTAGTAATCTGGAACTGAAATGCAAGGTAGAGTCCAGAGTAAGAAACTTAATCCTTCTCAAAGTCTGGTCACCAGATTCAAAGGAGTAGCTATTCAAGTGCCTTCAATAATGATATACACCACCAACTTTGCTAATATATATGTGTTTACTCAGTGAATTTTATATTGTACTCCTTTATCAAGATAGTAGGGTGATTGTGGGAAGGCATGTCCTCAAAGTAGTTCTTACTTACTTGATTTTGGAGCTGGAAATCAACAGCAGGCATTCAGTTAACAAGCATTTACTAAGTGCTTACTGTGCCAAGCACTGTAGTAAAGAATAGAAATATAAAAAAAAAAGTTAAAAATACCTCTTGTTTTCAAGGAACTCAGATTCTAATAGGGGAGCCAAGAGCAAATAACTAAGTTTATCCAAGATGTATAAAGTGTAAATGAAAAGTCATTTCAGAAAGGAAGAACCAGCAGCATCAGTGCTTCTTGAATGCATAACCATAAGATATGTTGCTACATATATATCCCCAGTGTCTAGCACAGTGCCTGGCACATGATAAATGCTTATTGATTAGTTAATTGATATGGATAATCATACCTGATACCTCCTCCCTTCCAATATAAGGTTGCATAGTTTATAGGGAACACAGGATGCAGCATGTCAGTTTCCCAGTTCTTGTACAGAACACCTACCCCCACACTCAGAATTTCTCCCTCACTCCAGTCCATGGCTGCTGTACCTCAATGGAAGCTCAAACTTACAGTGAAGATAGAGTTATAGTAATGCTTCCGTCTATCTATCAACCATGGAGAAACCTCAGTAGTAGAGTAGTACTAAAACCTTGTTTCAATTTTAAGTTATTGCTATTCTTTATTCCTGAGTCTACTCTATGGCCATCTTTCCATGTGTATGTCCAAACTTCTTCCAACTTTTCCTTTTCTTCCTGGGCTCCATAAACTCAAGCTTGATCATGGCCATTTCTAACCTGTGCTGACACTTTCTCCATGGACTCTCTTCTTCTAGGGGAATCTGTAGTCATTTTTTAATGCTAGAAAGTTACCCCCTCCTCCTTATAATTCCCGTGTATGATGGCAGCCAACTCTAGTCTAAGACTTCCACTCTCTATTTCAAAATATTTTAGCAGGACTTACAGAAGTACCTCACTTTATTTTTTTCTACTTATCCCCTAACCTGTCCTTTCTATCCCTTTTAGATTGATCTGCTCAGTTTCTCCTTCTACTATTCACCTTAATTTTGTCTCAACCTCTTCAAAATTTCAACTTAGAGTACCCTCTGATTCTTTTACTGAAGTCTCTTACTACTTTTATTCAAACAATTCCCCAAATTTAACTTTTTCCAAGATTGTTTTCCAAGATTAATCATAGTATAGCTAATAATCTCTCCTGACTTGTAGGCTTTCCAAATAAGAAATACTTGTGAATATTGTAAACCTCCCACATGATTAATCACATGTATTTATATGTATACTATAATATCATTACCTAAATATGTTAGAAAAAACAATGTTAGAAAACATTAAATATCATGTTTTGCATTGAGTTGCTGCATCGAGTTAAATGAACATGAGTCACCTACTATGATTTAGGTGCAGTTGTTCTCCCAACACTTACAGAGTGCATGTGTCTCATGGTGGCAGTGGTGCAGAGGATTCCAGTAGGATAGAGATTGGCAGAGATAAAGAGCAGTATGAGCTCTGGAGCAAATAATTCCTCTAAGTCTTTAATGAAAATTTATTCATTATTCCTTTCCTTGAGCTAAGTAGATATCCCTTTTTATCTCTATCTGAATTTATTGATTGATCTATTCTGTATTGCAGCTGCTCACTAATGATTTAAGAACACACTTCTAGGGGCAGCTAGGTGGCGCAGTGGATAGAGCACCAGCCCTGAAGTCAGGAGGACCTGGGTTCAAATCTGGTCTCAGACAACTTCCTAGCTGTGTGACCCTGGGCAAGTCACTTAACCCCAATTGCCTTAGCAAAAAGCAAAAAAAAAAAAAAAGAATACACTCCTAGTTATTATTTTTTTCCTTTCTGGACTTGGTTTATAACTCTGCTTATCTCTTTTGCATCTATCTCCTTGTGTATGAAGTCAGCTCTGACCTTGATTCAGGGTATCTCCTATGAGTCCATGACTCTTGTGTCCCAACACTGAGACACATGAAAACTTTAGACATAATCTATCTAATCATAAGGATGTCATAATCAAGAGGGAACTTATCTTTATTAGTAGCAGGCAAGCATAGGTTAGGACAGATGGATATCTTAAAAGGAGATAAAAAGAGACATGCATAAAAACTGTGCCTACAAGTTTACCCTTGCTTCTGATTTACCAAAACTAGCCACATTCTTTCTGCTATAATTTTAGAGGTGAATCATTTAATGATAGATTGAGACATGATTGTTCTCCATCTTAATATATTCTTAATAGAATTTTCTTGAGCTCCCTGTAAGTTTCTTGCTTTGGACATCAAACACAGGGGGCAAGTCCTGTTTTTTTGTTTTGTTTTGTTTTGTTTTGTTTTTTGTTCTCCAGGGGAGTAAAGAATTCTGTTGAGCTTTCACTAGTCTATAAAAATAAGATGTGGGAGTAAGCTAAGATCTTGGTCCAGGTTGTAATATGCCAGTGGAGAATACTTGTCCATGATCTGATTAATACAGACAAGAGTTTTATTTGCTATGGTACCACCTACTAAGTCAGTGAGACATAGATAAAAATAGAGCACTTCCCTCAACCCAACAACTTAGATGGCAAAACATACACAGCCATACAGATAGATAAGCACAATCAAAAGGTCAAGTATGAGTATAGGCCAAAGGATATGTAGCTTGGTAAGAGAGTGAATGAGTGAATGCATAGGTGGGAGATTATGAGACGCATAAGAGAATGGGTAGATAGATATGGTAAGATGGTGTGAGCCCATAGGAGAGAGGAATAGTTTTCATTGGAATTCAGATATTTATGGCTTTGTATTGAGGTTTTTTTGTTTGTTTTGTTTTGTTTTGCCAAGGCAATTGGGATTAAGTGACTTGCCCAGGGTCACACAGCTAGGAAGTGTTAAGTGTCTGAGGAACCCAGGTCCTTCTGATGTCAGGGCTGGTGTGTTAGCTGCTGCACCACCTAGCTGCTCCTATATTGAGTTTTGAGAGGCAGCATAATGAAGTGGATAGAGGATTGGATTGGAGTCAAGAAGACAAGTTCATTTTGCCTTAGACACATCCTAGTTGTGTAGTCATGGGCAAGCCACAACCTCTTAGTGCCTTAGGCTGTTTTTTGAGACTTGAAGTTATAAAGAGTTGACCAATCTATGGGGGGGTGGTTGGAACTCTCCACATCAAGAGGTATTCACACTGATGAAACTACCATTTTGCATCAAAACCAGAGACAAAAAAACCCCAATTATTTCCCCAGTTTTCTCCAGTGATTCTGGTATAACATTTGACATCCTTTAAGTACACACTATGCTATGCCTGGGGCAGCCTTGAACTGAGGTTTTAATCTCTTCAGTGGGAAAGGAATGAATATCTAGGAGAACCATTGCTTCCAGGGGACAAATAGTTAAAAAAAGAAAAAAAAAAGTGAGTCAGAGAACTCCTGCTTATGCAATTGAGTCAGCTTGGTGCTTTAAAAACGGAAATCTTAGAGAACCTGCCTGGAAAAAAATTACTGCTGAATGGAAATGTATCAGAATAGCTAACTTGACTTCAATAGAAGATGGGAGAGTTTCATTTTTTTGAGAAAGGTTAACAGACATGAACAACACGTCCATGACATCATAGAATTGTCTCTTGCATTTCCCCTTCCTCATTCATTACTCTTCAGACCCGCCTTATTTTCCCCTCTTCATTGCAGCCCGAAAGGGCAATCCAAAGAGAGAATTAGAGAGGACACAGGACATCAGACTTGGCCATGATTTTATCTGATGGCTACATACCTCACAGATCATATGTTCATCCAGGAGAAGAAGCTGTCTGGTGAGACGCGTCTCTCTGTATTCAGGTCCTTCCAGTCCCTCAGGCATGTGGGACCGCTGGAAAGACAAGCACCCCTGGATGGGGAGAAGGTTGGGCTGGATTTTATCTTCATTGCTTCTGTGTGTGTGTGTGTGTGTGTGTGTGTGTGAGAGAGAGAGAGAGAGAGAGAGAGAGAGAGAGAGAGGGAGAGATAGAATACTACTATCTTCATACAAAAATACATATGTATGTATGTATGTATAAGTCTGTATATCTAGCAATTTATCTATCTAGCAATTTTTCCATCTACCCTCAGGGAGAGAGAGAGAATGAATGAATGAAAAAGCATTGATTAAACTTTACTATGTGCCAGAGACTGTGCTAAGCCATTGGAACAAGAAATATAAGAAAACAATAGAGTCTCCACTCTCACGGAGCTTATCATTGAAGAAAAATAACACATAAAGTGGAGCTAGAAAGGGTATGGGGGTACCTGCATGATGCTGTAGTTTGTGAATCATTAGGACATTATATGAAATCTTTTTTAGATTTCATATAATGAGAGAGAGAGAGAAAAGGAGGAGGAGGAGGAGGAGGAGGAGGAGGAGGAGGAGGAGAAGGGAGGGAGGGAGGGAAAGAGGAAGAGAGAAGAAAGGAGAAAGGAAAGAAGGGAGGGAGAGACAGAGGGAGGGAGAGATGCTCAGAGACAGATAAAGGTGGGCACAGAAAGACAGACAGTGAGACAGAAAGATAGATACACAGAGGGTCACATAGATAGACAAACAGACATAAACACACAGAGACACACACAGACAGATGCACATGATATACTGGGAAAGAGTCAAAAGTCATATCAGTGATTTGGAGAGGATTTCAGAAGCCACCTTGTCTAGTTATTTAACTTAATAATGAGATCCAGATTTAAGTGATTTACCTAAGGTAATCTGGGTAGTAAATGCCAAAGACAGGGATTTCTAATCCCACTACCTCAAGTCTTATCTTTGCCACTTACTAGTTACTTATCCCGTCTTGGCCCATTTGTAAAATGAGAATAATACTTGCATTACCTTTTATGCAGAGTTGTTTTAAAAAACCAGTTCATTAAGTGCAATGTAAATGTGAGCTATTATTATTAGAAGGTTATAGTGGAAAGTCACCCCAGGATCATAGAACTGTTGTCCTGCACATTGCATGAAGAATATTAAATAGTTTCTTTTACAACTTTTCCTTGCCCCACTCTTCCCAACATCTGTTTTTCTAAAGTTTTTACTTTTGGTTAAATCTTTCAGAGCGGGATTAAAAGGATTATTTAGGAGCCTGGAGTTTAAATTTATTTACTTCTATCTTTATTAAAAGAATTTTGGAGGCAACTAGGTAGCACAAGATAGAGTGTCAGGCCTAGAGTTGTGAAAATTGAGTTCAAATCTGGCCTCAGACACTTAATAGCTATGTGAATGACCCTGAGCAAGCCATTTAACCCTTTTTGCCTCTGTTTCTTCATCTGTAAAGTGATCTGGAGAAGGAAATGACAAAACCATTCCAGTGTCCTTACCAAGAAAATCCCCAAAAAGATAACAAAGAATCAAACACAAGTGAAAAACAAAACAAAACAAACAAACAAACAAACAAAAAAAAAAACAACAAACTCTAGAGCTAAGAAGTACTCCAGAGTTGTCTGGCCTAGCTTACTCATGATGCTCAAAGTAGTATGTGGTACTTTAAATCATTGCCCACAAAAGTTATTTCAGAGGTAGAATTTGAATCCAGATCCTCTTGACTCTAGAGTCACTCCTTTTTCTATGATACTACATTGATACAATTAAACAGAAATTTGGTTTTTTAAGTTACCTAAAACACAAATTTCATTAAAATTTTTTTTCAACAGGAGATTACTTCCAGTTGGAGAGTTTGAACCTAACTGGCTTAATAGATACTTTATAGGTAAATGAAATTTGTATTTTCAAAAATTAAGAATCTACTTTCTCCAAAAGGAAGGACTGTGGTTATTCAGTTAAATTTTGCATAATTCATAACCAGGTACATTACTCTATGTCACTGACTCTCAAAACTGCCTCTTTAGGTATATGCTAGCAGTGCTTGGATCTAGTAGGTATTTTAATATATGTTGCTAGGTTGAGCAGAATTATAAGTAAAGTGGGAACTAATTAGGACTTTGTCTTGGACATAGAAATTTGGAGAGCACGTGGACATATTCAGCAGCGTAGAAACAATTGAGCTTTGCTATATTACTTCCAGCAACAATAGAAACACCTGAACTTAACAACTATGTTAAGGTTTTTTTTTTTTTTTTTTTTTGGTTCAGGCTTGTGATTTTGTAATCATAAAGAACTTCTGGTGTAGAAGCACCTACTGTTACAGATTATGAACTGTTGTGTAGCATATAAACTTCATTGGGCACTTACAGATTAAATGACTTGCTGATGGTGATATTTTTAGTATATGGCCAAGGCAGGACTTCTTGGCAATAAGGTCAGTTCTCTATTATATCCAGGATTGTTATAAGAATCAAATGACATATTTGTAAAGGCACATAGTAAGCATTTAATAAATGCTTGTTACCTTCTCCGATTATTTCCTTATTATTCCACAAAGCCTCTCTGTTACCAATAATTTTTGAGTAGATTTTTACTCCTGGTGAGGACTGTTTACTATTGTGAATCATCAATTGCTTGGCAATTTAGAGTGTTAAAGGGTTGCCTGAGGGGAACTGAAATCTTACATGATTTAGCCAGGATCACCCAGGCAGTATTTGTCAGAGGGAGGGCTTGAATCGTGTTTTTTTTTTTTTTTTTTTTTTTCCCTGCCTCTAAAGCAAGATCTCTAACAATACCATATTACCAAGAATAACTAGGTAAAAATAGAAAGTTGCCAGATAGTGTGCTTCTTTTCTCCATGGCTATACATACCCTAGATGATCTTCTGGAAGACCACATCCCATCTTTCCCACTCCCTCTTTGGACAGCTACAGCTTCAGCCTTGTAGTATCTGCTGGCATTTGCCTTATGCTTTTGTATCCCAAGATCCCTTATCCCAACTGAACTTGTTTAAAAATTAATTTGTCTATGTTTTGTACTACTTGTCTCACAAGTCCAAATTGCTTGTTTGGGTTCTAGTATAGAGCTCCATGTGGCACAATCCCCATGTCACCTTCTCACAGTGGATCTGAGTTACAAAGGGGTCAAGTGACTTGCCCAATGTCACTTTGTCCATTATTGCTTTGTTGTTAGTTATATTATGCTTATACATAATTACAGGAATAGTTGGATACTAGATTGTAATCAAACCATAGATTTAGGATGTTAGAATTGGGCAGGACCTTGGAGATCACTTAGTCTAAGCCACCTCACTTTCTAGTTGAGAAAACTGAGTATTATAGAAGCTGTAATTTATCCAAGGTCATTGAATGGCACAAGTGGGACTAAAACCCACCCCTCCCTATTCTGAGTCAATTGAATTCTGAGTACCTCTTAGTAGAAAATCAATAGGATTTTAAAAGCATTGGCCAAAACAGACACCCAGGAAAACGGATTAAATCAAATTGATGGGGGATGGGGAAACCTGCAATAAAAGATGTTCAGGAAATTATAATGGAGCTAGAAAGAGTGAGTCGATGCAAATTGGATTTTTTTTCCAGGACAATTTCTTCTAGAAATAATAATAAAAAAAACCCTGGCTCACTTTGGAAATAAGAACATACCTTTTCCCTTTATACTTTATAAAGACTCGGTTACATCTGTCACCTGTCTTAAGAAATTTCAGCTTTATTGTGTCTCTGTGGTATTCTCTCTTCTCAGCTGCATCATTTTCAGTAGACAATCAAAAACGTTCTCCTCATGGGCACCTGACTCTTCCCTTCCCCTCTCTCTGTTTCTCTTCCTGAATTTTCAGCCCTCTCAGTTTTTCCATTCTCTTTAGAGATTGTGATGGGGAAGAGGGAGACTTAGATTTGTGTCCTATTCTTGTCACGAGTTATGGAAGTTGCCTTCCCAGAGACATAATATGATGATGGATAGTGTTTTTCCAGAGTAGTCCCCAAAGCCTGAATAACCCATAATAGAACTGGAATATTACATATTTGTAACAGTATTATTTTCTATATTTTTCATTTTAAATGTATCACTAAGTATGAGGATCTGTTACTATTTTTTCTGAGACAGAAATGATAAGAACCTGATTATCTTTCCTTCTATACCAGTGTTTACTTAAATTGGGCATAGCTAGGGATGTTTAAGAACCTGTAGCTAAAATTTTCAATTCTTTTGATAGAATGAAGAAGTTGGGGATTGGAAGGAGAGAGCAGCAGTTTGTAGCATTTGCCAATATGTGACTTAACACAGACTGTCTCTAATGAAATGGCCTTTCCCTTAATATGGGTATAATTTCTGTTTTTGATATTGTAAATGGGGTTTGGGGAATTCTTCCTGTAGCATAGCAAATAAGGGCCATTTAAAGGTAACTTAGGAGGTAGCTTGAGTTGATAGCCTGCACTGGGGAAGATGTGAATATTTATTGAGTCCAGGACATATTGGCCATCTCTAAGCTGGAATCTTCCCTTAGACTGAAAATGGGAGGTCCAAATTGGGGAATGGGATTATATTATATTTTACTTTGTTTTCTTTTCTGCTGAGAGAGAAAGAGAGAGTCAGATAAAAATAGAAAAAGAGACCAAAATACAGATAGAAATACAGAGACACAGAGACACAGACACATACATTTAGAGAGACAGACAGACAAAACAGAAAAAAGAGAGACAAAGACAGAGAGACAAAACACACATACAATGAAAGAGATGAGATACAGAGAGAGAAAGAGACACAGAGAAAGACAGAGACAGAGATCCAGAGAGAGCACTTTAACATTTCTGTAGGGTCATAATCATGAGTGATACAGATGTAGACCTGGTATAGAGGCAGAGAGTGTGGATAGAAGGCCAGCCTCAGAGTCTAGAAAACCTTGATTGAAGTCCTATCTCTGATGTATATTAGTTATACATGTATATAGTGTCCCTGGGCATGTTACTTAGACTTTCACAGTTCACTCTCTTAGTTTTGACCCACTATTGATTTATACTGGTGGAATGAGAGGTCCAGGGAAATAAGGTAGGGGGGCTGTCCAGTAATTAATAGCATTAATAATAATAAAATGCTAATTCACAAACCAATTTTCATTATTAATAATGTGCTATTGTTCCTAAAAACAATTTTCCTCTTGAGGAGATTAAACATTCCCCTTCCTTTAATAATCTTGCTTATATTGTTACATTTCAAAAGCCCTTTCTTCATAGACAGTGAGATATAGTGCAGCTGCATCCCAGCTCTCAGCATCATAAATGTTTAATTGGTGCAACCTGATTGGATGAAATATTAGTCTACAATCAAGTGTTAGAGATCCAGCCATTCCATGCTCAATTATTCTACATATAAGGAAAATGAGACCCAGAGAGATAAAGAATGTAAACTCCTGGAGGCTAGGAAGTATTTCTTTTATATCTCCACCCCTTCCCTAGTGTCTGGCACATAAGTATAATAAATACTTCTGGAGTACTATGGAGTGGGATTAAAGTGATTTGTTTAGGGATTATATAACTAGGAAGTGGGAAGCTTGGTGCTAAAACCTGATCTTCTGATTCTGGATCCAGTGTTTTTTTGTTTTTCATATGCATCTTGGCTTGATTAATCTGTTTTCTTAAAGCATGACAAAAAAGATATATTGGAAATGCATTTTATTTTATATAATAGTTCAAGAAATATTTATTATACATCTGCTATGCAACTATGCATTGGGGATACAGAGGTGAAAAAGCAACTCAGATCATTCCTGTCCTCAAGGAGCTTACTATCTAATGAAAAGAAAAATGAAATATGCTCTAATAAGGGTAATATAAAACAGAGGAGGTTTAAATGCACAGAAAAGGTCAGAGTGACCCATGTTATTCCAAGAGGATTGAATTACTTTTGTCTGAGTGGTTCAGGGTGGTTTCCTTGAAGAGGTGACACTTGAACATGTCCTTTAAGTAATGGAAGGATCTCCATAAGTGGCTGGAATTTATATGACAGGAGGTGATTTTAGGAGTTATCCCTCTGGTATGGAAGGAAATTAAAGGGCAGAGAAGTAACCTTCCTGGCTACTCTGAAATCATCCCTCATAGATAGGGAATAGGCCATTCTACTTATGGCCTCAGCTGGACAGCACCAGCTCTGAGAGTTTGAGGGATCATCACTCTGATTCTTTTATGTATGTAAGTAGACCAGCATTGCCATTCTATTTCAAGTAGGGAGAGCAGATATATTTGACCATATTGTGTTGTCAGTAATTTTTTAAACTGTTGAAAAGGAATTTGGGGAACAAGGATGATGGTATGGAACCACTGACAAAAGTAAATATTCAGTATACTCAAAGGCACTTTGAGATCTCTAGTGGAATGACTCAGAAGACTTATTGACCCTTTCTAAGGGAATGCTATATAGTTTTCAGATCCCAAAATGGCAGGGATTGCTAATCAGACAAATGACAAAATTCTAGATTATTTCAAAAGGTGAGATAGATAGGATTACGGAAAAGATAACCCTTAACAAAGATAAATACAAATCCTTTTTTAAGATAAAAAAATAATTTCCATTATGACAGGTGAAAATTACTGATAACTGTTCATGTGAATAAATTCTAGAAGGTTTAGTTGAACATATGCTTCATCATTAGCCAATGATGTAAATTAATGCTGTTTAACAAGGTAGTATATTTAAAGAAGTATAGAATCTTCAATATTTGACTTTGCCCCAAAACTCTTTCTCTTTTCCAGTTTCTTTTCCTCCTCTTCAATTTTTCAGTCAAAGGGAGGTGTTAGGTGGTGCAGTGGATAGAATACTGGGTCTGGAGTCAGGAAGATGCATTTCCCTGAGTTCAAATCTTGCCTGATACTTACTAGCTGTGTGGCTCTGGGCAAGTCACTTAACCCTATTTGCCTCAGTTTCCTTATCTGTAAAATGAGCTGGAGAAGAAAATGGCAAACCACTCCAGCATCTTTGTCAAAAAAAGTCCAGTTAGACATGACTGAAAAATGAATGAACAACTTGT
Organism: Myrmecobius fasciatus; assembly: GCA_023553655.1. Taxonomy (NCBI): domain Eukaryota; kingdom Metazoa; phylum Chordata; class Mammalia; order Dasyuromorphia; family Myrmecobiidae; genus Myrmecobius; species Myrmecobius fasciatus. The sequence goes on along the minus strand of JAJPUD010000159.1, from coordinate 594,199 downwards.
ACCAAACACTGGGGCAAAGGATGGATTAACAAAGACAAATGTTAAATAGTCCCTGCTCTCAAGGAGCTTATATTCTAGTGTAAACAACATGTACAGGTATTAAGTATCTTAAATTTTAGGGCATTTTAAAGCTTTATGAGTTTAAGAACACCCTAAGACTTTCAGAATATTCTTTATAAGTACATATAGGATGTATAAAAATTAATACAAGGTTATTTTGGGAAGGAGTAATCTCTACAAGTGGTTGTGGGGAACAGCTAAGGTAGGGCTTCTTGCTTCTTACACTTTTTCCACTTGTGACCCTTTTTTGCCCAAGAAATTTTTACTTGATCCTGGGTATATAGGGATATAAAATAGGTATACAAAGTAAATATTCATTTATAATAAATCATAATTTCATGATCCACATAGTCAGTTACAAATTATCCATATGGAGTGATGAAACACAATTTAAGAAACTGAGAGCTAAGGCATGTAGAAAGTGGTGTCTGGACTGAATCCTGAAGGAAACAAGGGATTCTAATAGGTAGAGAGTACATTATACACAGGGGGTGGGGTGGGTAGTCAAAACAGAGGGAGGAGATTGAAGGGCTCCATGTTCAGATAAGGAAATTGACACCTAGAAATGCGAAGTGATTTGCCCAAAGTCACACAGATAGCTGAATGTGAATCAACTTAAAGTTCTTTGATTCCATATATGGTGTTCTTTTAACTAAACCATTTTGCTTCAGGAGGAAGTCTCCCTTTCTCTCCCATTCATTGTTATTTTACTTTGGTGTTGCTAAATTGTAATCCTTTTTCCCTGCCCCAGTTCTTGCTACTCTCACTCCCACATTCTTGGTGACAGATGAAATGAGACTAACAGTAGATAGAACCTGTCTTGGAGACTTGGAGCATATTTTCATATGAATGTAGATAGTTTTGGTTTCTATTCATATCCTTAAACTATTTGTCTTTTAGGGAATGATTCTTATTCTTATATGTTTAAATTAGTTCCTTATGTATGTAAGATGTAAAACCTTCATCAAACTTGCTACTTAGACTTTCCCAGTTATTTGTTTTCCTTTTAATTTTAGCTTTATTGACTTTTTCATCTAAAACTTGTAAATTTTTATATAATTTTATTCTTGGTGATCTTGCTGATCATTTTTTGGTCATGAATTTTTCTTCTATCCATACATTCTATAGGTATTTCTCCTTCTCCCCCATGTTTCTGTGCTGTCTGATTTTTTTTATAGTTAGACCTTATATTCACTTAAAGGTGTGAGGTATTGATTTAATCTTAATTCTTTCATACTGCTATCTAGTTTTGTCAAATAATGAGTCTTTATCTTCATAGCTGAGGTCAAGGAGCTTATATTACATATTAAATTATATAACAAATTAAATATGTTATATTGATTACTAAATACATTTGCTTTTGTATATTGTTGACCTAAACTGTTCCACTGATCAATCTCTATTTTTAACCAGTATTGAATTATTTGGAAAATTACTACTTTGTAATATAATTTGAGATCATAATTTCTGTTGTATTTTTGACATTTTTTTGCTTTCATATGAATTTATTTTTCCTAGCTCTGGAAAATAATATTTTGATATTTGTATGTCATTGAATAAGTAAACTAATTTAGAAAGTCATTTTTGTTATTTGTCTTGTTCTATCCATTAATCCTAATGTTTTAGAAGAGAGAGTTACTCCCTGGAGGAGAATATTCTAGGTAGCAAAATCTTCTTACCTGTTTCCCCATGTGAAATTAATAAACTGTGCCTCTAAAAATCAAAGATTTAAAGCTGAAAGAATCTGAGGGATTATCTAGTCCAAGCTCCTTGTTTAATTGATAAAAAAAAAATGGAAGTTAAGAGAAATGAAATAATTTGTCTTTAAAGGGAAGTGGTAAAGAACCAAATGTAGAGTTTCATGGTGCCTTTGCTTTTATGTTTTATATAAGAATGACAACTTACATAATTTATAAAAACAAACTTTATAGCTCATTAATTTATGCTCATGGAATAATTTTTCTCTTCTTTACAGTTCTTCTTTTCTAATTTTTTATTTTCTTTTTGTAACAATTAAGGCTATTTCCAGGAATAATTATATATGTTCTCAACCTAGAAAGCTGACATTTTTTAAATAAAGGAAGCACTAGGCAATTAGTGAGATCTTTTTCTCTTTGAAATTTGTCTAAAAATCAGTTTCCTTTTTCATCCATTTGCATTTCTAGAAACGGTACTTTTAAAGGAAGGTTTCTTTATTTTTCTTTAGCTATTGAGGTGAATTTGAAGTGAGAGTACAGGGTCAATTTGTTTTTATGCTTTTCCATAATCATTTTTCACACATCTTTGTCCTCAAGAAGGATGCTTTTATCACCTATTTGCAGAACTGGATAGTTGTAAATTCCCTGAAAGCCATAAATCTCTATCATTTAAAAACATGCTAAAATAGCTATAACAAAGTAGCTATAACAAAAGTGTATGTTTTGCCTAAAAGACTGTTTGAGTATTATTATGCTTTAGGGTAGGGATTCTTAGTTTGAGGTAATTTATCTTCCTTTCTGCAATCTATCATCAAGAATCCATGGATAGATTTCATCTTGGTTGGGGAAAAAAATTACATTTTTATTTTATTAGCCTTTGGCCTCCATTGTGCCAACTGTACTGAATCGACCTCCAATCTGTGGATGGCCAGAGAGGATAGAGCAGGCTAGAGACAGGAGAGTCAGTTATCAAACAGAAGTTTAATTTCAAAGTGAGAGAAATAGCCCACATGTGAGGACATATGTGCTTCTGTCCTGCCCCTAGTGGGAGGACCCACTTTAGTGTGGCTAAACATTGATACTTATACCAATAGCTATACAGTGAACTACCTCTGATAATGATGGATAAAGGCAACAATGATATAAATTTGGTTTATAGCAAACCAAGTTCATGACCACAAGTTGTTTGAGTTTGTCCGCTTACCCAGTGCTTATCTGAGCTCACAATACCTGGTGCTGGTCAACACAATACAATAATTATGTGATTGTTGCCAGAAGGTGAGCACATAGGATTGTTGTTATCACAAATTCAGGGCATAATTTGTTACTGGGCCTTCTCTCTGGAAAACCTGGTGTCTCCTAATGTCTTGACATTTGTTATCACGCATATTATGCCATTTAAAACCATTATTCTGAGAAGAGTCTTGATTATAGGCCAAAGGATTTACAAAAAAGCTTATGAAATCCTACTTTAGGAGGAGTTATTTCTCAGATCTATCTACCCATTACTTTGTGCTACCTGGAAATCAACCATATAGGAAGACAGTTTACCAATGGATTTGCGTCTCAATGTGAAATTATACAACTTCTTGTCTCCAATCATTTTGAGAGATTGTAGGTATTTAAACTGTCATTTGAACTCTACAATTTGAGGACACAGCCCTATTTTTTTCATAGAGTATCTAAGGCAACCTTTGCAGTGAGTGTGATGTATACATGAGGCCTCTAAGATATGTTGCTCACCATTAACTAGGCTTGTCTTGGGAAAATGCGAGCTACGGGGCCATGGCACAGGATACAGTAATTGCATGAGAGGAGAGTTGAGTTGTAAGCTTCTGGACAATTTTATCAAACTTAACTGCAAGACAGGGTAGAGATGGTTTTGTTCACAAACCCTTGAGATTGCTCCACAGAGGAAGCAAGCAGATGCTTCAAAGGATTTTGGATTATCTTGCTGTCATGTTCTTCTCACATAGGTGTAGGTGGCATCCCTCCTTTGCAACTTCTGGAAGCTGTAGCCTAGGAAGCAGGGGACATAAGCTGACATGCTGCTGATTTGAACCAGCTGTCTTTCAGTAGCATTAATAAAAGAGATGACTTCAGGGCCAGTGATAAAAAGGTACCAGGGATGTAGGGGCCCCAAGGAGGCAATGGATCATACTTGTGGGAGTGGACCTGGAGCCTTTTTGGGAGAGAGACAGGGCTAATATATGATATTATCTAGACCATTTAACTCAAGATAGCAGCTAACCTGTTACTGGGGCAATTCCGATGCATGTTTGGCTAACGTGACCCTTTTCATGCCTCCGTACTCTTTGGGAACTGGTATGGTAGGTTAACTATAATGCTATTCAGGGAGAAAAATGGACTCTGATTATACTTTAGTCATAAGGAATTCAACAAGCCATTAAATAATGGGAAGGTATAATTAGGGATCATTTTCTTCCAGGCACCTGGAAATATGAATGGGAGCAAATCCTCACTCTTGGCAATAAAGATTAATTTTGAGAAACTAAGCACTCTTATCAAGCAGAAAGACCAGATGGTGAATGGATCAAGCCCTCAATCTTATTAGGTGACTTGGATTTGAATGTAGTTTCCGCCATTTGTAAGATGCATGAATTGGGGCAAGCCATTCAATTTGAATCCTATTTTCTTTATCTGTAAAATGGGAGTAATAATACTTGTGTGCCCTTTCTCCCAGGATTGTGAGAAAAGGTTATGATAAAATTTGATTGCTGTCTACAGCAAATTCTATGTACTATGTCACATTGGATGGAAAACCCAGGTTCCAATTCAGGCTCTTCCATTTAGCAGTTGTGTAGCTGTGAGTCAATTTATCAGCTAGATGGTGCAGTGAATACAATGCTGGGTCTGGAGTTAAGATGACCTGAGTTCAAATTTGGCCTCAGAAATGAACTGTGTGATCCTGGACAAGTTGCTTAGTTTCTGTAATTAATTGCCTTAGTTTCCTCTTCTGTAAAATACAATTACTTTCTAGGGTTGTTGTGAGGATCCAATGAGATAATAATTGTAAAGCCCTTAACACAGTGCCTAGAACATAATAAAGCACTATGTAAATGTTAGTTATTAATTTATTTCTCTAAGTGCCAGTTTTTTTTATCTGTAAAATGAGGTGAATACTTGCATTACCAACATAATACTGTTGTGAAGAAGATGCATTATCTACCAGAAAGCACTATATAAATGTGAGCTAACATCATCAGTGTTTCTGGTTTTCTTAAAGAGAATGCCAAGAGGAAACTCAGTTAGATGATATTTTACCCACTCATTCTCAGTGACAATTCTCCATTTTTAAGGGCCAAGTCTGTAGGAAAATATAGAAGTTTGCATCTCCCAAGCCCATTTTCTTCTTCTGATTTTCCACAAACCAGACAGCAACTTCTTTTTTTCCTTGTCTAAAATCTCTTATGAGTATTAAATTTAAAAGAAAATGCAAAGATTTATTAAATGATTATCCTCTTTTCCAAGGTTTCCCCATTGGTCTAAGCTTTACTACTCACTACGGATGTGTTTTTTGGAAATTCTATTGATCTTCACTTCTTCCTCTGTTCCCGCTCATTCCTTGCCTCACCCCTGTTTGATAGTGAATGAGCATTGATTCTAAAGTTAGAATTACTAAATTCTAGCCTCTGCTTTGTCTTTATTGCCTGTGAGACCTTGGGCCTCCAAGGTCTCAGTTCTCTCATTTGTAAAATGAGGGGGATGGATTAAATGACTTCTGAATTACCTTCAATTCTAGAAAAGTGACTATTATTATGGTGTTAGTTGGTGGACTTTTTTCTTCAGGAGTCACTCTCCTTTGGGAGCTCACATTTTAAGAAAACTGCAACTGTTCTGCCCTAGGCTTTGTTTAAAGGCATCCTCTATATTTCTCTTTTTTCTTTTTGGAAAAAACCACTTCTTAGAAAAATTTCTTGCAATTGTAAACTGAAGTTCTATACTAGTTGTTTTTTTCTGTCTATGTGGATAAGAATCTGAGCTGCTGCTCTCTCCACTTTGGATAATTAAGAAGTGAGGTCACTAAAACATGAGGTATCTTGATGTGGACTAAGAAGTCTAGCTCCCAAAGCACATGAGGATTGGGGTACAGAAAACAAGAGACAAAGAAGATACAAGAAGATAAAAATAAATGGAGTGAGAAGAGAAGAAGAGAGAAGAGAAAAAAGGAAAGAAGAGAAGATGGGAGGAGAGGGGCCAGGTGTCTTTGTGAGTGGTAACAGCAGTGGTCATGACACATGATGAGATAAGAGACTTTGGATACTAGCTGTCCTTTAAGTATCGCTTGTTAACTTTAGGGTCTGGACATCGTTTTCTTGTTCATTAAACCCTTGATTCCCAGCAGGCCATGTATGAAACTCCCTAGGCAGTCCTGTACCCAACTGGCCTATTTCTGAAAGTGTCTGACTCTCTTTTCCATTTTAGCCACATCTCTCTTACTTATGCATTTTTTGAGAGTAGTCTGTGTATGTGAACGGATCCAAACATTCTGGAAAGCAATTTGGAGCTATGCTCAAAAAGTTATCAAACAGTGCATACCCTTTGACCCAGCAGTGTTTCTACTGGGCCTATATCCCAAAGAGATTTTAAAGGAGGGAAAGGGACCCACATGTGCAAAAATGTTTGTGGCAGCCCTTTTTGTAGTGGCAAGAAACTGGAAACTGAGTGGATGCCCATCAATTGGAGAATGGCTGAATAAATTATGGTATATGAATGTTATGGAATATTATTGTTCTGTAAGAAATGACCAACAGGAGGATTTCAGAGAGGATTGGAGAGACTTGTATGAACTGATGCTGAGCGAAATCAGCAGAACCAGGAGAACATTATACACAGCAACAAGACTATACGATGATCAATTTTGATGGACATGGTTCTCTTCAACAATGATGTGATTCAAATCAGTTGTGCTGCGATGAAGATAGTCATAGGCTTGTGGGAACTGAGAGTGAACCACAACACAGCATTTTAACGCTTTCTGTGAATATTTCCATGCATTCTGTTTTCCTTCTTAGGTTGTTTTTTTCTTCTTCTCTTTCTAGATCTGATGTTTCTTGTGCAGTAAGATAACTGTATAGATATGTATACATATATTGTATTTGTCATATAATTTATCCTATCTAGCATGTATTAGATTACCTGTCATCTAGGGGTGGGGGGTGGGGGGAAGGAAAGGAAAAGCTTGGGAAAAAAAAGTTTTTTTGCAAAGGTCAATGTTGAAAGGTCACTCATATGTTTTGTAAATAAAAAGCTTTATAAAAAAAAAAGAGAGAGTAGTCTGTGTATTGATGTATCTGGGTGGGAGAAGGTTTTTTTTTTTTTTTTCCAGTGTTATAAGACTCTTGACTGAGCTGAGCTGCCTGCCTTCACTGCTCTAGAAAGATAAGCAACCAATTTATTGAATGTTAAACAAATGCTAATAAGGATTGTGAGGAAAGCTGTGATCTCTTTTTTTTTTTCCCAGCACCTGCCATTGAAATAACATGAACACAGTTACTGGGGAAATGTTGTAAATGGCTGCTGGTTAAGAGATCGTCCTTGTATAGAATTGTGCCTTAGTCACTTACTCTATCATGGAACTATTGTCTTCTATGGCACTTCTGAAATTCCCCATAGCAGATTTAAATTAGAATGTGGCAGCAGAATTTGGCTCAGGAATTCAAAGGATACTGGGATCATAGTTCTAGCCATAGAGGAGCTTTGCAGGCCATGTAGTTCAAACATCTCATTTTACATGCAAGAAAATTAAAGAAAAAATATTAAATAACTACTCTCAAACACCCAGAGAGTAAATATCAGAGCCGGGGTTTGAACTCTGTACCATGCCACCTTGGAATCCGATGCATGGATTAATTTCATTAATTTTTTTTCTTAATAATATTTTTTTCCAAATACATGTAAAGATAGTTTTGAATACTCATTTTTGCAAATGTTTTTCCTTCCTTTTTTTTTCTCTTTCCCTTCTTTCCCTAGATAGCAAGCAGTGTGATATAGGTTATACATGAACAATACTTCAAAGCATATTTCAATGTTTGTTATTTTGTGCAAGAAAAATCAGAACAAAAGGGAAAAAAACACAAGAAAGAAAAAGTAAAAAAAAGGTCAAAATATTATACTTTGATTCACATTCAGTCTCCACAGTTCTTTCTCTGGATGTAGATGGTATTTTCAAAGATGGATTTCATTTCAACCACTATTTATTATTAAACACAAGATATAGTGTGATACTTCACCTCTCAGATTGACTAAGATGACAAGAAAAGATAATGATAAATGCTGGAGGGAATGTGAGAAAACTGGGACAATAACACATTGTTGGGTAGAGTTGTGAACTGAGCCAACCATTCTGGAGAGCAATTTGGAACTATACCCAAAGGGCTATCAAACTGTGCATACCCTTTGATCCAGCAGTGTTTCTACTGGACCTGTGTCCCAAAGACATCATAAAAAAGGGAAGAGGAGCCACATGTGCAGAAATGTTGGTAGCAGCCCTTTTTGTTGTGGCAAGGAACTGGAAACTGAGTAGATGCCTATCAGTTGGAGAATGGCTGAATAAATCATGGTATATGAAAGTAATGAAATATTGTTCTTTCAAAAATAATCAGCAGACTGATTTCAGAAAGACCTGGAGAGACTTACATGAACTGATGCTAAGTGAAGTAAATATAGAAGCAAGAGAACATTGTATATAGCAACAAGATTGTGTCATGATCAATTGTGATATACTTGGCTCTTTTCAACAAAGAGGTGATTCAAGGCAATTCCAATAGTCTTGTGATGCAGAAAGTCATCTGCAACCAGAGAGAGGACTATGGGGACTAAATGTGGATCACAATATAGTATTTTTTTGATGTTTGCATGTTTGTTTTTTTTCTTTCTTATTTTTTCCCCTTGTGATCTTATTTTTCTTGCGCAGCATGACAAATATGGAAATGTGTTTAGAAGAACTGCACACCTTTAACCTATATTGAATCACTTGCTGTCTAGGGAAAGGGGGAGGGATGAAGAGAGGGAGAAAAAAGGTTTTGCAGGGGTGGATGTTGATGACTATTCTGGAACATATTTTGAAAAATAAAAAGCTATTATAATTTTAAAAAATACAGTGTGGTATAATAGATAGCTAGTTGCAGAGTCATAAAGACCTGCTTTGGACACATCCTGCTCCTAGGCCCTCCTCATTTGATTTTTCTATTTCCCAAACAAATCTCTAAGATTATAAGTTTCAGAGCAAGTGCTGATCTGCATAGAAGGAATTCCTTTGACCACTGAAATCATTCTAACCAAAGGTGGGAAAAAATATAGAAGTTCTATATCTGTGATTTATTTAGTATGAGCACTGTCTCCACTGAACCCCATTACACTCCTGTACAAAAGTATACAGCACCATGTGCTGAGAATCTGGAATGCAAAGATGAAAAACAAGATTGTCCTATTTTTTAAGAAGTGTATATAGATAAATAGGATATGAGATGAAATGTGATAAAGTTAAAAGAGGAACTAGTTGAGTTTCTGCATTAAGTTTGAGGAGGAAGAGATCAAATTTGGCTGTTGGGGAGGGAGAACTGGAGAGATGAGGAAGGTTTCATGAAGTGATCGTGGAGCTGTCCCTTAAAAATAGAGGATTCCAACAGTAGTAGGAGGCAAAGGTAGAAATCACAGAAGTGATAGAGGCCAAAGGGATAGGACAGAACTTTGACTAGAATGTAGAGTGTGTGAAAGGGCAGAACCATGACCACACTCCGGGTTTCCTGACTTTCTATTCCAGGATCCCTGCATTATTTAATGATATGGCTAAAAATATTAACTTGCATTCTCTAAGAAAAATATGAATGTTTCTAAAAATTTAATTTTAATTTTGGCTAGTAATTCTTATAATGATAAGAGCTTGCAGTTAAACAGTAACACTTTGCATATGTTTTATTTGATTTTCCACAAAGTCTCTGTACTAGGCAGAGAGGCAATAATACCCTCTTCATTTTCTAGATGTAGAAACTGAGGTTTAGGGTAGCAAAGTGACTTATTTATGCAGCCACTAATGAATGTTTCAAAGGCACATGTATAGCTTTTTGAAAAAAAAAACATCCTAGAGAATAACTATTCTCTCCCAAACTCTATCCATGGGTGCCACTGATAGAGTGGGCTATTGGTAGTTCTTTTGAGTCAGATGGTATGGATTCTTAAGATTTTTCTATTTTCAAATTGATCAGTGATGGAAAAAAACCCTTAAAGCTCTTTGAATCCAGGTCCCCAATTTTATAAATAAGAGCTTGAGGCCCTCAGATAGCTTGCCCAAGATATACAAGTTTTAAATAGGATAATTGAGTAATTAGAACACAGTTCCTCTGATCCCAAATCGAATGTCTTGGCTTTGAATGCTGATCTGACCTTCTGACTCCCTTCTGCTCCTACCCTAGTTGCCTAGACTCCTTCCATCATTAGCACAAAATCATCCTATTGCTGCCTCCTTAATTGTCAAAATGGCCATAGCTTCTAAAAACACCTGACAGGGTTTTGAGTCAGCTCTCTTCTATATGTTCTCAGATGACCAATATCTTTCTCCTCTTCTTCTTCTTGCTTTGATCCTTGCTCCCCTTTTGTTATCTCTAAAACCCCCACACTGCTGCCCAATGACACATCATTGCCAGTACTAGTTGGTTCTGTCAAACTTTTAGTTTGATTTAAGGAACCATAATAGAAAGCCTTATTCTTTCAAAAGGAGAAGATTCAAGGGGAAGGGAATCCTGGCCAGTGATTGACTCATTTATCTCCCAAAAGAGGAGGAAGAGGAGGGGGAGGAGGAGGAAGAGAAGTGTTAGTGGAGAGGAATGCAGGCAAAAGAAGAGGAGGTAGAAGAAGGAGACTGAGGTGAGGGGAGCAAGGGAAGGACTGGAGTCATGCCAGCTTGTTTAACAAGCAAAGCAGATAAAGATTAGGGTTTCCATGGAGACGTGCTGCTGGCAGAGGCACTCTGGATTTGGGGTGGAGTGAGTTGGCTGAGTATATGCCCAGAATTTTGGAAGAAGCTGTTTCTTTCCTCCAGGGCTTCTGATTATCCCAAAAGTACTGGTAGGAACAAAGAAGAACAGAGGTTAATAGGTTAAATCAATTCTCACTCATGATAAGTGAGATGGGTACAAAAGGCTCAAAAACTCTCCAGAACCTTTGGGGAAGCAGACTAACTCCTTGGTTCTGAAATCTGGATTTACAGCTGGATAAGAAAGAAAAAGAGAAAGAAGAGAATACTAGACCTGGAACATTTAGTATCCCTGCCCTCAGAGGCTGGAAAGATAGACATAGTAGCTATGTAGTTTTCCTTTTCTTCTCCTCCATCTGTCTTGACACATGTAACTTCTAGCAATCCCTGTTTTTGCATCTGCTTTGTAACGATAGGGGCTCTTTGAGTGCATGGGTGGGAATGATATGGAGGAATTGTGTTTTTACCATTTCTTGGTACCAGCAGGTTTAACATGGGGCCATGTCTATTTGCCCTGCTTTGGGAGGGGAGCATTTTCTACCACCATGATGTATTGGAGGGAAGGGATGGACTGATCATGTCCTAAAAGTAAGGGAGAAAAGGTGTAGAGCCTGAGTGATATCTACAGAGTGATAGAACTGGGTAAAGCTACTGGCATGTTGGGTGCATTGTCTGATGAGGATTTTTGGAGAGATATGGACAAGAATGACACAGGATAGGAAAGTCTGAATAGGTTGTGATGTGCTGTGGTAAATGGAGTAGTGTGGTAGAGTGGAAAGAGCACAGAGTTTGAAAGCAGAGGATCTATATTCAAATCCTGCCTCTGACATTTACATGATTTGGGAAAGTAACTTATCTTCAATTTCTACAGATCTGTAGAGTGTGGGAGTTGGACTGAATGACCTCTGATTTTTTTTCCAGCTCTTTATCTAGCATCTTTTATAAATGAGATTATGAATCCACTGAAGTTTCCAAGTAAGTTGGGTAATTTGTATTGAATCCATGGTTGTTCAAGTATTTCTTAGGGATAGAGTTCATGGAATCATCTTTCATCCAACAGACTCAAATTTTTGCATCTTATGCTTATTGTTGCAGCTTAAATATGTCTTGCAGGGCAAAGAAGAAAATGCCAGTAATTTTTTTTATTGATAATGTTTCTTTTCTGAAGAAATTCAAAATACCAGATAGAGAAGACTAGGAATAGAGGTAGTTATAGAACAAATCCCCTTTGACCTCTCCACCTTTCCGCCAAAGACTGGCATAATGTGGTTAATACCCTCTCCAGATCATATTTTAGTGAAATGCTTGCTTCTTTTTGGAGTATAGATTTATCTCATGTAGTAACAAAGGCTCTTTATGAATCTTTAGCCTCCACAACAAATCTTCCATTGCCAAATCTCTCTTCCATAAAATGGGTTTTGTGTGACATAAGACTGAGATTGCTTGAGCCACCAAAGAAGTACTCTTGCACGTTAACACAATGCAAAGATAGAGATTGAGGATGGGAAAAAAGGAAATCACTATTTTGTCTTATAACAGAGAATCAGACACGGAAGATGCAAAGGAGATCTGTGATTTCATTTGTGTTCAGACCTCATGAGTTGCAGAGCTAGAGAAGTGTCTTTTGATTACCCAGTTCCTTTTCATATTTCTCAAAAATCTTTATTGGTGCTCTTCCAGACAGAGGAGCACCTATCACTTCACTAGATTGATTCTGCCCTGTTGGTTATCCCACTTATCTAATTCTGAGATATTCATATTCAGTGAATTGATGCCCAGAATTTCCTTTGAGTTTGTGGTAATCTGAAGACTAAGATTTCATTAATTCAGGGACAGTGCCTTCTAAACCAAACTAGTGCCTTTTGTTCCTAATCTTCCTTTCTACATCATTAGTCTTAACTAGGGAACATGGAAGAAAGGGGTCAGCAGCCAAGTTCCTAAAACAAGAAGAATAAAAGAAGGAAGTAGGACCAAACCTATTATATGGAAAAATTCCTTTATGTAGAAGCAAAGAATTATAGGATTAGAGTTAGAAAATACCTTAGAAGACATCTAGTTCAATCTCTTCATTTTACAGAGAAGGAAACTGAGGCCCTAAAGGCTGGAATGACTTGTTTACCAATGGTCACATAGATTCTTGAATGCCATAGTCAGAATTTTTTCAACTCTACCACACAGCCTCCATTGTACCATGCTGCCTCTGATCCTTTTTTAGAGTATAGCTAGTTAGTACAACTCGGGAGAAGAAAAGGAATAAAGTTTTAGATGGCCCCACATTCTTTTCTGAGGATCATGGACAGAGCATACCATATTGCCCCTTTCCACACTGTACAAAACATATCTTTTTACCTATATCATCATAGTGGCTCCCATTCAAATTCACATTCACCCTATCGTATCCATAGACCTAAAAACCCACACAAACACATATAGATTGCATCATCCAGCTGCGTAAACCCAGATGCACATTTAAACCAATGTACACCCCCGGGGAAACACTATCAAAAGCCTAGGTGGGTTGAAGGTGAGAGGTACTCTGGTGAGTAGGAAGGATAGTGGGTGAATGGATAGCTATCCAGGGAAAAAGAGGGGTGGAAAAGAGAGGGTGAGTAGGTCCATAGGTAAAGAGTTCGTGGGTGGGAAGGAGAGTGTAGGCGGACTACAATATGGTCTCAGTTCCCAAATCTACATTAACTTCATTTTTTTATGGCTAAGTATGCTATTTTATTTTCAAATTGGAGTTTGAAGGAGAAAAAAAATCGTATAAGCCTAAATGATTAGTCTTTCTGATCCTAGAGATGGAAGAAGTTAAATAGCTCTTTTAAGAGCAACACTGCATGGAAAATAACTAGGTTTACTCAGCTAACTTTAGTGTAGAAGGCTCATACTGAATAGCTTCTTTGTCAGTCCTGGGCTGGAGGGGTTCAGTTCCTTTTTATTTGATGATTTCCTTAATTGGATTTTGTTTGCTGATCTTACTTTCTCACACTGTATACTTTTAATAAATCATTATAATCATTTCCTCATGTCTAGCAAAAATAACTTTTGTGAAGGCTCCCAAATGCTTTTTTTTTTGCCCTATCTTTGCATCATTGGTTTATTAGTGTAGCTTGCAAATGAATAAAGGAAGAGCTTGTGTAGAGAAGGGTACATTTCCAGAACTGTTGGGTCCTTGCCCCAGGGCTTTGATGACTAGGAACCAGGCTGGAGACCAGGCTTAGCTTAGTAGGCACACCACATAGCTCATCGTGTTAGCTTGTATCTATAGTAACTGTTGACTCCCACAGTTTGAATTCAGGGATGGAGGGCACAGCCTTCCAGGATATCAGTATTTCAGAATTAGTAAGGAAGTGAAATATTCAAAGGGATGCTTCATGCAGCAAACACACTTGTTTTAAGTTCTATTTTATCAGTTTAAGGAAAAATCTTCTTGATTTCTTTTTTCTACTTTGAAAGTTTTTATTTAAAAGTTAAAAATTTAAAACTTTTTTTTTTACATCACAGGCATTCTGGATACATCCTACCCCACTCCTATCTTTTTCTAAAAAGCATTCTTCTCTTATAATAAAGAAAAACTGTTAAGCAAATCAACCAGATGCAAAAATCATGTCCTTCTAGGACATTCCATACCTGAATCCCCTTCTATTTCTACATCAAAAGGAAGAAAAGGCATTTCATCATATTTGAATGGCCGGGGATCAAGATTGGTCATTACAATCATATATAATTCAGCTTCCTTTTAGGAATAACTTTTAAAATTTTATTGACTCAGCTTGTTCTAGAGAGAGTTCAATTTTCACCTCTTCCAAGAAGCTTTCTTTGACCGTCTCAATATAACTAAAACTGAACTCACCACACTCAAATCACTTCTGCTCACCATATTATCAAAGTTGCTGGGGATAGGGTGGGTAAGTTAGTAAAACTAATGAACACTGAAGGAATTACTAAAGGTAAGCTTTGAATCAACACCATTGATGATGGTGAGAACAAGGAAATCTACCAAAAGAGGCAGGAATGAAAACTGAAAAACAATCTGACTGCCCAGGGATGCAATGAAAAAAGCAGTCTAAACTAGCCAAGACAAGACATGAAAGAACCAAGATAGAAAAGGCTGAAGTTTATGAAATGAAGTCTGTTTTCCTGGAAGCAGAGGATAACATGACAAGAAGTTTCTTTTGAGTAAGTGCTGTAGTACACCAACTATACCATGATCCCTTAGGTCAAGAAGGAAATCTACATGATCATAGCAAAAAATGTAAACCATTTTTTGTTGGTTTTTTTCATAATGACATTTTATTTCTGCCTCCCCATCACATGTCAAAACAATTTTTAGCATTCATTTTAGAAGATTTTGAGTTCCAAATTATTCTCTTTTCCTCCTAAAATGTGAGGCTATTTGATATAATTATGCATATTCTATTATGTAAAACATTTCCATGTTAGTCAAGTTTTAAAAGAAGAAACATCAAAAAGAAAAAAAAACATGAAAAAGAATAAAGTAAAAAAAGCATGCTTTAATCTTCATTCAGATTCTTTCAGTTATCCACATATGGATGTGGACAACATTTTCCTTCATGAATCCTTTGTATTTGTCTTGGATCATTGTGTTTCTGAGAAGAGCTGAGTCATTCACAGTTGATTATCACACAGTGTTGCTGATACTGTATACAGTATTTTCCTGGTTCTGCTCATTTCACTTTACATCAGTTCATACAAGTTTTTCCACATTTTCCTGAAATCTGTTCATCATTTCTTATTGCACAATAATATTCCATTATATTCATATATCAGAGCTTCTTTAGTCATTCCCCAATTGTTGGGCAACTCCTTAATTTTCAATATTTTGCTACGATGAAAAGGATTGCTCTAAATATTTTTGCACAATTGAGTCCTTTCTCTCTTTTTATGATATCTTTGGGATATAGACTTCATAATGGTATTGCAGGATCAAAGAGCATGCACAATTTGGTTGCCCTTTGTCCATAGTTACAAATTGTTCTTCCAGAATGGTTGGATCAGTTTACAACTCCACCAACAATGCATTAGTGTCCCAATTTTCCCACATACTCTTCAACATATATCATTTTCCTTTTTTTGTCATATTAGCTAACCTGTTAGGTGTGAGGTAGTACTTCAGAGTTGTTTTAACTTGCATTTATCTAATCAAAAGTTATTTAGAGTACTTCTTCATTTGCCTATAGATAGCTTTGATTTCTTCCTCTGAAATCAGAGATCATTTCTTGTGACCATTTATCAATTGGAGAATGACTTGTATTATTATAAATTTAACTCAGTTTTCTATGTATTTGAGAAATGAGGCCTTTATCAGAGATAACTTGCTATAAAGATTGTTTCTTAACTTTCTGCTTTCCTTCTAATTTTGTTTGCATTGGTTTTGTTTGTATAAAAGCCTTTAAATTTAATATGATCAAAATTATTTTACATTTCATAATGTTCTCCATCTTTTATTTGGTTACGAATGTATAACTTACTTTTTTAAGAATTTGAATGCAATATCACTTGGTGCATATATATATATATATTTAGTATTGATATTATTTCATTATTTATCACATCTTTTAGCTAGATGTTTCCTTCATTCTCTCTTGATTTGTCTGAGATGAGGATTGCTAGCCCTGCTTTAATTTTTTTTTTAAATTTCAAATGAAACATAATAGAGTCTGCTCCAGCCCCTTACCTTTACACTGTGTTGTCTCTCTCTGCTTCAAATGTGTTTCTTGTAAACAACATATTGTAGGATTTTGATTCATTCTGCTCTCCATTTCTTTCTGTTTGTTCTCTCTTTTCCCTCTTTTCCCTTCTCAATAGTATTTTGTTTTTGTCTACTACCTCCCCCTGATCTGATCTCTCTTCTGTCATCTTCCCCATCCTCCTTTAATTTCCTCCATTCCTACTTTCTTGTCTGGTAAGACAGATTTCTATATTCAACTGATTGTGTATATTATTCCATCTTTGAGCCAATATGGATGATAGTAAGTTTCAAGTAATTACCCATTGCCCATCCTCCCAAATTCTCTTCCACAGTCTTTCTTGCCTCTTCATGTGAAACAATTTACTCCCTTCTGCCTTTCTCTTCCTTCTGCAACCAATATACTTTTCTTTTTTCATTTCTCAATTACTTTTAAGGACATTTTTATGCCCATGCCCTCTGTAGGTATATATTTCTTCTAGCTATATTATATTATTTAAAATTTTTTTTAATTTTATTTTTGCTGAGGCAATTAGGGTTAAGTACTTGACTTGCCCAGAGTCACACAGCTAGGAAGTATTGGGCATCTTAGGACTGATTTGAACTCAGGTCCTCTTGACTTTAGGGCTGGTGCTCTATCCATTGCGCCACCTAGCTGCCCCAAATAGTACACTTTTAAAGAATTACAAGTATCATCTTCTCATGTGGGGATGTAAACAATTTAGCTCCATTGGATCCCTTTTCCTTTTTTGAGGCTTTTCTTGGGCCTTGATGTGGGAGATCACATTTTTTGTTCAGTTTTGGTATTTTGAAAACTTGAAATCCTCCTGTTTTATTGAATGACTATTCCCTC
This sequence comes from Myrmecobius fasciatus, assembly GCA_023553655.1. Classification (NCBI taxonomy): domain Eukaryota; kingdom Metazoa; phylum Chordata; class Mammalia; order Dasyuromorphia; family Myrmecobiidae; genus Myrmecobius; species Myrmecobius fasciatus. The sequence goes on along the minus strand of JAJPUD010000159.1, from coordinate 576,884 downwards.
TTGGAGTATTATATTTAATTTCATCAATTAGATGATTCAGATGTGTAGTCCTAGATCTTTTATCTTCAAGAATATTGTTTTCTAGAACCTTTGATCTTTTAAAAATGCAGTTGTTTAAGTTCTATGTAAATTGATTGTGGCTCCCCAGTATTTGAATTGTTTCTTTCTGGCTATTTGCAGTATTTTTTTCTTGACCTGATAGCTCTATAATTTAAGTATAATATTCCTTTGAGTTTTTATTTTGGGATCTCTTTCCTGAGGTAATTGGAGAATTCTTTCAATTCCTATTTTTCCCCCTGGCAAGTTTTTCCTTAAAAGATGCTGTCCAGGTCTTTCCTTTCATTATGGTTTTCATGTAGTTGAATGATTCTGACATTGTCTCTCCTGGATCTATTTTCCAGGTCAGTTGGTTTTCCAGTGAGGCAGTTTATATTTTCTTCTTTTTTTCTTCTTTTGAATTTGTTTTTATTCTTGATATCTCATAGAGTCATTAGCTTTCATCTGCCAAATTTTAACTTCTAAGAAGTTGTTTTCCCCACTTAACTTATGTGCTTTCTTTTTTATTTGGTCAGTTGTACTCTTTAAAGAGTTGTTTTCTTCAGTGGATTTGTATATTTCCTTTTCCAACACAAACTCTAAAGAGTGTCTGGATTTTCCCATAAAATTTCCTATGGTCAATTTTTGTTGTTGTTGCTTGCTTATCTTTTCCTTCCTTCCTTCCTTCCTTCCTTCCTTCCTTCCTTCCTTCCTTCCTTCCTTCCTTCCTTCCTTCCTTCCTTCCTTCCTTCCTTCCTTCCTTCCTTCCGTTCTTTCTTTCTTTCTTTCTTTCTTTCTTTCTTTCTTTCTTTCTTTCTTTCTTTCTTTCTTTCTCTTTTCTTTTCAAGTTGAGCTCTTCTTCCATTGGGTAAAGGGCTCTTTTTCAGGTTTTCATAAAACTTTCTATGGTCAATTTTGTTGTTATTGTTGTTGCTTGCTCATCCTTTTCATTTTCTTTTTCTTCCTTCGTCGTCTTCTTCTTTCTTCATCGTCTTTGTTGTCTTTGTCTTTCTTCTTCTTCTTCTTCTTCTTCTTCTTCTTCTTCTTCTTCTTCTTCTCCTTCTTCTCCTTCTTCTCCTTCTTCTCCTTCTTCTCCTTCTCCTTCTCCTTCTCCTTCTCCTTCTCCTTCTCCTTCTCCTTCTCCTTCTCTTTCTCCTTCTTCTTCTCTTTTCTTTTAAAATTGAGCTCAGCTTCCAGGGTAAAAGGAACACTGTTTCAGGCTTTTTGTGGCAGGGGCTGCAGGCCCTGGCTGTTTACCTGGTGCTATATTGAAGTTGTCTGGAAGTCCAAGGGTAACCCTTGAGTCAGCTCTTGTGTTGAGGGGATGGGGTAGAAGTGCTAGTGATGATATCTGGTGTGTGCTTCTGCATTTCCTTATGGCTACACTGAAGCACTTAGAGATCTGGTCTGTGGAGGATGCCTCTTTGCATGGGACTATGCTGAAACACATGGTGGTTCTCAGAACTGGAGTCTGCCAGTTTCCCTGCCTATCTGAGGCAAATGTGGGATCCTGGTATTGGTGTTTGCTTGTTCCACTCCATTGGAGCTCAGGATCTCCCACTGGTTTGCTGAGGTGGGGCTTGATGCTGGCTTGCTGGGGTGTTTTCTGTAGTTACTGAATTTCCCTTTTACTTGAGTGAGATAGAACTTTGCCAATCTTCCAAATTTCTTGAGCCAAAAGATTGTTTTTACTGGATCTGCTATTCCGGATGTGCTATTTTATGGTTGTTTAAAGGTGAATATGGGAGAGTTACAATAATTTTCTGCTTATTTTGCTATTTTGGTTCCTAGAAGCCCTATCTATGAAATATTTATGAAAGAGGAACTCAGAACATTCATTCATACATGAATGTAAACAAGAGTCATGAAAATAGTCATCAATAAGTCTTGATATACAGGTCAGTTTCTATGGGAAGGCAATGATAATGAATATCAAAAGTGAAGAAGAGAGGAAGATGAGTAACATAAGGTAGTTCTAGCTTATGTGTTGGTACTCCTTATACCAAGAATCTTTGCTTTTCTATTTCTTCTGATCATTGAGGAAGCGTTTTTTTGGTGGGCACTATACAATTTGAACAGATTTCTTTTCATTTATATTAGAGAGAGGTTGCAACCTTGGCCTCATCTTCTTCCTATCCATTAAGTATGGATATCCCAAGATTCTGTTTCTAGTCTCTCTTTTTTCTCTACTCCTTTATAGTGATTTTATCCAGCTCTGTGATAGTAACCCTCAAATCTTTATCCTTATCCCCAGTAAGACTTCTTCTACCTCAAGAACTAATCCCATATTTCCAATTGCCTTTTGGATATCTTTACAACAAAAAATTTTAAACTCAGTAAGTTTAAAACTGAACTCATATTTCGCCCCACCCACCCAAATCTGTTCCTCTTCCTAACTTCAGTATTTCCATTAATAGTACTGTTGTCCTCTGAATATCTCAGTCATAACTTTGGAATCATTTTTGAATCTTTTTTCTCTCATAATTTATATTCAATCAGTTGACAAGTCCTGTTGTTTCTCCTATAATTTCTCTTGCATCTGGACCACCAGAAGATGCTACATTATAGCTATGATAGTTTAAGTTGCAATCTTTTCTCAGCTATGCTATTTAATGGTTTCCTAAACTATCCTCTGGCTTCCATTCTATTGCTCTTATGGTCAAAATATTGATCACATGCTATGACACTGTCATTTCTTTGCTCAAGAGCTTTTAGTGACCTAATAATGTGTAAACTTTTGACCCTTGTATTCAAGATCTACTATAACCTACCTGAGTTTACCTTTCTAGACTTATTCCTTTTTTTTTTTTTTTTTTTGCTTTTTGCTGAGGCAATTGGGGTTAAGTGACTTGCCCAGGGTCACACAGCTAGGAATTGTTAAGTGTCTGAGACCAGATTTGAACTCAGGTCCTGCTGACTTCAGGGCTGGTGCTCTATCCACTGCGCCACCTAGCTGCCCCTTAGACTTATTCCTTATAGTATATTGTAAATTTAACCAAACTGGACTGTTTTTTACACCCCCCATCACATCCTTTTCTCTCTAACATTTCCTATGTTTTTGCTCATTCTGTCCCCCATGTTTAGATTAGTTTCTTCTCCTATCCATTTCTGCATCTTGAAATCTTCCTTTACCTTAAGACCCTTCTTGAAACTTCCCTGAGGACCTCCAATTTCAGGTGAAAATGACCTTCCCATTATTAACTTTCTCACGTGTGTAGTCTGATCCCTCCTTTGAACTCTTCTCACTTTCCCCTTCCCTGCATTTATTTGCATATTTGTCCCTTTCCCCATTAGATGATAAATTCCTTGGGAGTAGGCTCAGTTTCTTTGTATCCCCAGTGCCAGATATAATGACTTGTAGTTACTTAATAAATATTTGTTGAAAGAAATCAAATTACTAGCTTTTTGGTCCTCAAATATTCATCCCTAAAATGGTAATAATATTTCCTTTGCTTACCATCAGGATTTACAGAAAAAAACACTTTGTAAACTTTAAAGTACAATGGAAATGTGAGTTATTATTCAGTGCTTCAATTCCTTTATAATTATTTCCTACTTATTTTGCGTAGTATGTTTCTCATTCCCAAATAGATTGTAAACCTCTTGAGGGGAGAAACCAAGTCTTTTCTGTCTTTAATATCTTCTCAGTCCTCTCCCCCTCTCCCTAGTTATTGGCTTAAGATTCTTTTCTTGTAGACATTTGGTAAATGTATGTACAATGAATCATGCAAATGAATGAATGAATTTAGTGTTAATAGAGAAAATCAGGCTAATAGAAAAGCAGAGTTAAAAATAACTTGAAAGAGATGAAGCAATAGCGATAACAGAAGAAAAGAATAATAATAATAATAAAGACTAGGAGAGACAAGAGCAGGAAAGGATGTTTTTGAGATTTTGTAGTGTATCTTTTTTTTTTTTTTTTGGAAGCCATAAAAAACAATAACAACCTAATACAATCTTAGGGTGCCTTAAGAGAATCATAGTGTCTAGGTCTAAGGAAATCATTTTTCTGCTATAATCTGCTCAAGGACCAGACACATGAATATTGGTAAACTGGAAAGTGTCCAGAGGAAAGTGAACAAGATGAAGGACCTCAAGGTCATGCCATACCAAAGATCACAGAATCAAAGAATATCAGAATTAGAAGGAACCTCTGCAGTCATTTAATTTAATTAGTTCCTAAATGGAAATCTGCACAGCATATATGACACATGGACTGGCCGTTACTTGAAGAAATTAGGGAGAGAGAGTTCACTCCTGCTAAAGCAAACCATCCCATTTTTGGAAAGTTGACCTGTCTTGGTGTCTTTGTTCAGCTGACCCCCATGCATGGAATGTTCTTGGAATTCAAGGCTCCTTCAAAGAAGCCCTGGCCCCATCATCAGCCTGATCTCAACTCTGAATGCTTTCCTCTCCAGGACTACAATGTATTTGATTTGTATGTGGCTAGAACATACCTATTTATGAGCATCTTGTCTCCTCTCTTACAATGTAAATTTTTAGATGACAGGGACAATTTCCCTGCTTTTGTATTCCTATCACTTAGCAAGGTACCTGATGTGTATTAGTTGCTTAATGAATTCTTTTTTTAAAATTTTAAAATTTTAAATTTTTTTTTGTTTTTTTGTTTGTTTATTTATTTTTATTTATTTTGTTTTTTTTTGCTTAATGAATTCTTGTTGATTTATTTATTTAGTAAACAATGATGAATTATAATAATTGATTTTTAGTAATTATTTAGTAAATTAATTATTTAGTAAACTAAATTTATTTTCTTGTAACTTCTACCCTTGTGTCCTGTGGGATCAACAGTCCTATTGCAATCGATCTTCCATGCAATAACCATTCAAACATTTGGATAGTTATCTTATCCTTTCTCCACTCAAGTTTTCTTATATTCAATCTAAACATGCCTAGTTCTTTCAACTGATTCTCACATGGTATGATCTCACATCCCTTCTGATTGTTCTCTCTTAGACACTCTCAAGTTTATGAATATCTTTTCTGAAATGTGGAAACTAAAACTAAATATAATATTTTAAATGTGGTCTGCATAGTATAAAATACAGTAAGGCAATTATTTTTCTAGTTTTGGACACTCCTAATAATGCAAGGGATAGAATGCTGGTCCTATAGTCAGAGGAAGATCCAAGTTCAAATCTTAACAAATGCAGGAGCTTGGACATATGTACTTCATATAGTTATGTACTTCAGTTTTCCTTGACTGTATAAAGGGAATCATAATAGCACCTATTTCCCAGGGTTGTTGTGAGGATCAAATGAGACAATATTTGTAGAGTGTTTAGCACAGAATCTGGCACATAGTAGGCATATAAATGCTTCCTGAAGTCTCCTTAGTAATTTTTGGCTACTGCCTCAGATTATTATCTTCTGTTCAACTTGAATTTCATTTGTCTTTCAGATGAATTGTTTGCTCACTATATATTTTTCATTGATTTTGTAGATATGAAATTGATTTTTTAAATCCATTTTTTAATTTGTGAAGGAGCCAAAGATGTTTGTCTTAGAGATAAAAGAACTTAGGGGCAGTGATTATTATAACTGTGTTCAAAATTTGAAGGGTTATCTTGTAGCACTTGATTTATTCTCCTAGGCCTCAGAAGAGGGACTGATAAATCACTGATTAATTTAATTTGAAAGAGAGAGAAGAAAAACATACTACTAATATTAAAAATGAAAAAAGGTGAATATACCACTAATGAAGGTGAAATTAAAACAATTATAAGGAGTCATTTTGCTTAATTATATGGACAATTTTAACAATTTAAGTAAAGTAGAAGAATATTTACAAAAATAAAAATTGCCTAAATTAGCAGAAGAGGAAATAGAATATCCAAATAGATCTATTTTAGAAAAAAGAAATTGAACAGACCATAAGTGAGCTTCCTAAAGGGGAAAAAAAAAGAAACCAGACCAGATGGATGTACAAGTCAATTCTATCAAACATTTAAAGATCAACTAATTCAATATTAGATAAATTATTTGGAATAATAGTCAAAGAAGGGATCCTACCAAACTCATAAGGTAAGACTGGAAAAGAGAGGCAGATCTAAGCTTGAAGTAAGGGAAAATCTTCCTAACTATATAAAAACTCTCTATAAACTGAATAGGTTGCTCAGAGAGGTGGTATCTTCCTGAAATATTTAAGCAAAAACTGGGTTGCCATTTCATTTTGTTATAGAAAGGATTCTTGTTCAGGCCTGAATAAATCTGGATTCTGATTTCTCTTCCAATTCTGAAATTCTGTAGTCTGTGAAATAAACTAGTTTGTCAGAATATTGTGATATTTCTCACACACAAAAATCAGGGGAGCTTGCTTTTCTGGTCCAGTGCATTATTAATAGAAGCAGCTTCCACAGACACACTCTCTCCAAAGTCAGCTCTCCTCAGGACCCAGGAGGATGCAACTGCTGCCTTTCCTTGCTCAAAAATTGGCAAATGCTGGTCATGTCGTGTATCTATTTATAGTAGGCACACGTCTAACCACCTCATTCTTTTCTTAGCATTGCCTTGACATGCTATCAATTATCCATGAAGTGGATGACAACAGAAGGGAAATTATCTGAGACAGGTGCCCTGAGGTGAGAGAATAAAGGGGTTAAGGACAGATGGAGACTCAGCTGTGGAGGTAGAAAGGGCAACAATGAAATGCTATTTTATTAAAACCTTCAGGATCCAACAGGTTGATCAAATCCCCAGATCTGGGCAGTGAAGAAGACTCAGCCACTGGGTCACACTCCTTTCCCTCTGACCTGTGGGCATTTGAAACGTCCATGAGCCACACACATTGAAAGGGATGTGGCTTTGGAGGTGGCTGGCATTTTTAATATCTAGGAGCTAGAGGTGTAGGGACTGTGGCTGAAGACTGCTGGCAGGGGATGGAGTCCACCCTGTGTTCTCCTTGGGCATTTCCTGTGGGGATAGCAACATGGCAGGAAGCCACTGAGGCTGAAATGCCAAACTTATCCAGCAAACTGTGGTTTACCTGGCAAGGTTTCCCTGTTAAATTTGATTCCCTCTCTAAATATGTACTTCTTTGTTAGTACTGCATAGTCCCCATGCACTCCTAGTCTGCTTCCCCCATGTCTCCACCTCATATCTCTCCTTTTAAACATTCACAGGATCACTGGGCTTTAGATGAGTGATTAGATCTTCTCCAAATGAGTAGGGGATCCTCTGTCTTATATAGTGATGACTTGGGTATGTGTGTGTGTAAGGGGGGGGAGCAGGAAGAGTTTTAAATCCTTGTATCAGAGTATCAGATTGCTGCTATTGTTCTCTATTTTTTATTTATCAAGTTTTTGAAATGCTGCTCTGTAGTTTGGCTTTTCCATTATACAACATTTTTTTTCTACTGGGTTTTTCTTTAAGCTTTAGGTCTTGGCTATTTTCGTTCATTGATTTAGGTGAATACAAGCTGCCTTTGATCACAGAGACATTGGATGGAAGGGAATGCAGTTTTTGCTTTCTACCTACTTCTAACCAACTTTCTTCTTCTCTAAATCATCTCTAAAAGCAGAAAATCATGGGATCATAAGATTTGAAGCTGAAGCTGAAGAGGAACCTTAGAGATTGTCAGTCATTGTATTCCCTTTAACCCCCCCCCAAAAAAAAAGAGGAGGAAGAAAGGGAGAGAATGAATTGAAATAAGAAAACTGTTAGATGATTCAGTAAGATTTTTCTCAGCCTCATCTGAAGTTGAGGGTTTTTTTTTTTTTTGAGGGGAGAACTTTGGGGGAAAAAGGAAGGGGAAGCCACAAGCCCAGTAGCAGTCAGCCAATGCGCATTCTGTCTCTAGGGAAATCTCAAGTCACCATAATCAGGGCCCCATTTCTCATTCCTCTAAAGTGTGACAGTGGAAAGAGCATTGAATTTGGAGTTGGAAGATGTAGATTCAAATTCTAGCTTGACTATTTCCAATCTTCATAACCTAGGATGCTTGTCTGTCAAGTTTCTCACCTATAAAATGAAAGTTTTGGATTAGATGGTTTCAAATTCCTTTCTACTAATATGTATTTGATTCTATGCTTTATTCCTCCATCATGCAAAATTTTGACAGTAAGAAGTTAAGTTGTCCTATGTGTTTAGTCTTCCTGCCTAGATTATGAGGTCTTTGAAGGTAGTGTCTTTTTTGTACTTAATGCTTTCCTAGTCCAAAGACATAAAGGGTAGATAAAACTTATAATAAGGGCTCCATACATGTTGACTGAATGAATGACTGACTGACTAGGATAACTCTGCTTCCAAGAGCAGCTCAAGATTTGATACCATCTGCCAAGCTAATCCATTTTCCAGGATAGTGTCCAGGATCAGAAAATGTCTGTCTGTAAGTGTCAGAGAATGTCTGTGTTTGAAAGTAGCTTTGCCAATTCTGGTTTCCCAAGGATCAGCTTGCAGCTTCCATTATCTTGAAACAGATCACTCTTCTCTTTTCCTTTCTCATTTTCCTGTGTGGTCAGACCCCTCAAGTTCACCTTGGTTTATTATTTAGGGACCTGATTATAGTGACTTGAGACCTCCCTGGAGACAGAATGCCCATGTGGCTAGCTGCTGTTGAGCTTGTGGCTTCCTTCGTCCTCCTTTTCTCCCTCCAAAGATGCCCCCCTCCCTACAAATACATATTTAGCTTTCCTTGGAAAGATGAGTGTGGAGAAAAAGAAAGTCTTTTTTCATAAGCTAAAGGAAATGGATAAGATGCAAATTGCTGGTGTTGGAGTCCTCAGGTATTTGGTAAGCATGTAAAGAAGGTTGTCTCCTTGGTTCTGCATTTACATTATATGTTTGATTGATTAATCTTCTACTTTTTACTTCTAACCTTGGGTGAGACTAATTGAATATAATCTGAAGATTATAAACTAGGGCAGGATTTCTACCTTTCTGTGAATTCTTGTAGAATAATAGAAAGTTAAACCTAAAAGGGTTCTTAAAATTCATCCAGTTCAGCAATCAGCCAATAATCATTTATTAAGACACTGGACTAGGCACTGAATTGGAAGGCAGACACAAAGAAACAAATAGACTGGGCCTTCAAGGAGCTCTTCATTTAATAGATAAGTTCAGGGCTATTGGAAGCTGAAATAAGATAATATGAAACTTTACAGACCTGAAGGTGCTACATAAAGTTATTGTTATTCATTGTCATTGTTAAATATATCTTATAGTCACCAGGACTTCAATCTGATATTGATTTCATTTCCTGAGCATTCCTGTTGAATACAAGCAGTATTGATAGAGCAAGATAGGGTTGAGATGGTAAATGTGTAACAAATTATGGCCTGTGTCAGGTAGTTTTTTTACTATACCCTGAAGTGAGGATTCTGAAGGGAATTTTTGTATGCCTAGTTATTCTTCAAACCTGCATACATATTTAAGCATACACACATGTGGGTCAGATGGCTGATGCCCATTTACAAACATCAAACTGATAATTTGATCCTATATTGAACCTTCTGTTCCCAGTCTTGTATGTTATTTATTTAACTAATAACTGTTCTCCACACTAGGGACTGTTAGCACATCAAATAGCATTTGCCAATGCTGACAATGATGATAAAATGAAAATTTGTTCACTCTTATGTTCCCATGTTTATTTGCCAAATTAATAAACAAACAAACAAAAATAACTTCCCGTCTGTCATCGGTTCTACTTAAGGAAGAAGCAGATATGCTACCCATCCTTATAGGAAATCCTTGTAAAAATGGAAAGGAATGGAAATTGGAAAATCAACCAACTGTTTCATTCTCCTAATTAATTATAAGAACAACTCACTTCAATAATCATTCATTCTGTTTCACTTTATATAAATTGATATAAGAATTGCAATCTTTTTTTTTTTTTTTTTTTTTTTGCTGAGGCAATTGGGGTTAAGTGACTTGCCCAGGGTCACACAGCTAGTAAGTGTTAAGTATCTGAGACCAGATTGGAACTCAAGTCCTCCTGACTACAGAGCTGGTGCTCTATCTACTACGCCACCTAGCTGCCCCAAGAATTGCAATCTTTATAGTATATGGGCACTATGGGACTAAACATGCCAAAAAAAATTTTGTTGTTATGCTATCATGTTTGATTTTTGTGGCCCCATTTTTTTTGGCTGAGATCATGAAGTAGTTTGCCATTTCCCTTTCCAGTTCATTTTTACAGATGAAGAACTAAAGTAAACAGGATTAAATGACTTGCCCAGGGTCACACCACTAGTAATTATCTGAGGTCAGATTTGAACCCAGGAAGATGAGTCCTTCTGATTCAAAATCCAATCTTATATCCACTTTGCCACTAAAGAAATACTTGTAAAACAAAAAAAAAAATACATAGATTTCCCATTTTGAAAAAAATTCTTTAATGATGGAAAGGAGGAGGGGAAAAAAAAATCCTTCATTTGACTCAACTGCCGTTACAACTTCTACTGTTCTATATCTTTGATTTCAGTATTACATTTAAAAAAAAGCATTTGGTTCCTACTTCCTCATTATTCATGCACTTTTTAGCACCCTGAATTTGGCTTTTATCTCAAACATTCCATAAAAATTAACTTCTAAAAAGTTATATATATAAAAGTGATATAATTGACAAATTCAAAACTCTTTTCTTAGTTCTCATCTTTCTTCATATCCCTAGAATATTTGACCCTGATTATATTTAAAAGAAGTGGTATGTGCAAAAGATTGCACATATTCACATAATAGTTGTACCTTAGCAGGTTGGACTGGGGAGTGACAGTGTGTGGGACTGTAGTATGTTCTGACTTCGGGAACCAGAGTCTGGATCCACAGAGATCTGGACAGGCTAGGACATTGGTCCATATCTAACTAAATATAATTTAATAGAGATAAATATGTTTAGTACTAGAGTCCCTGAAAGAGGAATCAACTTCATAAGTATAAAATGGGGGAGGCACGAATAGAATTTCTGGAAAAGATCTGGGACTTTCAATGGATTTTGAATTCAATAATAAAAGAGTTTAAAAGAGAGAGATGTGAACAAGAATTTATTAAGCTCCTACTATGTGCTAGGAATTGTGACAAGCAGTTCAGAAATATGATCTCATTTGATTCTCATGACAGTCTTTGTGAATTAGATGCTATTATTACCCCCATTTTAAAAAATGAAGAAACTGAGCAGATAACAAGAGACTTATTTGCTCAGGCTCACACAGCTAGGATGTGTTTGAGGCCAGAATGAAAATCAGGTATTTCTAAGTCTAGGCCCAGCACTCTTCTTGATTGTAACACCTAGATACAAGATTCATCAGTGTGGTGTTGACACCCCAAAAGCTAATGGATCCCAGACTTCATTAAGAGAAGCAGGGATAATGTCCAGAACCAGGGAAATAAGAGTTCAATTCTAGTATTTCCTGGTCAGATCACATCTAGAGCATTATATACTATTCTCAAGCATTATATACTATTCTGGTCATTCCATTTTAGAAAAGACATTGCTCAGCTGCAGGGCATTCTGAGCAGAAGTACCAAGGCTAAAAATGATCTAGATTTCTTCATTCAATCCTCATATGAAGATCAGTGAGGGAAGTGAGGACTTTGAGTAGAGAAGTAAAGACTCAGGGCAGAGGTACAGAATTTATCTTGAACAATTTGATGGGTTTGTATGGAAAACAATTAGATGTATTCTGTTTGACCCCAAGAAGCAATGTGTAGGATTTGTAGAAGCAAATTTAAGCTTGATTTAAGGAAAAGCTTTCATACAATTGGAATGACAAAAAGAATAAATTGCTTTGAGAAATGATGTTGCCTTTCATTAGAAATCTTCCAAAAAAAATTTGATTCCACCTCTCAGTTGTATATCAGAGAGAATTCAAGTTCCAGGATGGGTTACTTTGACACTTGTTCCAACCCAATTCTGAGATTTTGTGATCCTGAATCTCCTTAAATAATTTCAGATACTCCATTTCCCCCAAGTTATTTCTGTCACCTCTCCAGAATACCCTTCTCTCAGAGAACTAAGTGTTACTAAGGAGTAGTCTTAGTCTTGTGGTAGGCCTTTCTTCAATGGGTTTATAAGTCTTGAATTTGAAGGTGGTGTCCTCCAGTTCAGGTGGAAGGACTTCCTGACTTCTAGAATGATAAATTCCTTAAGGCTAGTGATAATTTCATCTTTGTACTTGAAACCCCAGTGTCTAGCACATAATAGGTGTTTAATATATGCTTATTTGTTTGATCTTTGAGAATGAAAAAGAAAGTTTTTTTCCCCTTTCTTGCCCCTATACTTGACACTGGGTTATAAAAGGCACTGAGAATTCCAAATTTGTTGATCAGTCAATGTCAGCCGGTCAGCCAATGATAATGCTTACTACGTGACAATGTTGAACTTGCACTGCTGTTATTTTTAGTATTTATTAATTTGGGGTCTGTAAACTTAAAAAATATTTTTTGATAACTGTTTCAATATAATTTGTTTTCTTTAGTCATATATGTTTCATTTTCAATACTTAAAAATTCCTGAGAATAATAATATAACCACTTTACCAAGGATTCATAGACATATATGAAATGCTTAAAAAGGTTAAGAATCGCTTTTTTAGAGTGACCACGAAAGGAAGCATATCTTCCTTCCTCTGAGCTTATTGAAATGGTCAGAACCCGCAATTTATGCAATAACAATGTTGTAAAAACAAACAACTCTTGAAAGATGTAAGAACTCTGATCAACATAATAACCATCTATGATTCCAGAGGACCATTGTATGAAGAATGCTTTTTACCTTTTGACAAAGAGGTGATGGAGTCAGGATGCAGAATGAGACATATACAGCCAGAGAATTTGTGTTGCTTAAATGTGTATTTATTACAAAGCTTTTGTTTTTCTTTAATTTTTTCTCCCAGTGGGGTAGAGACTGGGAGGAAGAGGAAATAGATTTCTGTCAATTAAAAAAATAATTATAATATTAATAACAAAAAGACATTAATGAGCCATGTATTCCCTCCTATTCCATTGAAAACATAGATTTCAATTGGCCTGCTGTGGTTTTACCAAGAAGATCAATATATCAGGAATTTGTGGAAAGGAATTAGTGTAGCTAAGAGAAATTTTTAAGTACAGAAAATTAACATATGTACAAAATTTGTAACTTTAGTAAGTATATTGGAACTTAGTGCAAATGAGAGATTGTGTGATGGGAATTGGTCCTCATTCCTCACCCATTTTAAATCTAGGGAGTTGCGATGCATATTCTATCCCGCTTCTCTATTGTACTATACATTGGGATGAAAAAAATTTTGAACTCTCTGTAATCTCTGCATGAAAAGAAAGAGATCCTCTTTGGGAAGTGGGTAGGCAGGTATAAGTGTTCTCAGTGTGAACATGCATAAGAGATATCACACTAGAAGCTCTCCATAGATTCAAATATATGTCAATAGTGATGACAATTTAGTGAATTGGAGTAAAGCAGGACATGATAATTCCTCAAAGAAGAAACAGACTTAGGAAGAATTAGAATATCAAGAATCATTTGTTTCTTATTTCTTCTTCTTTCTATTTTTCTTCCCTACTTTGCCAACAAATGGGGGGGATGTCATTTTAGTCAGAGCTAAGGAAAATTAGTAGGTAAGATTTGCAGGATAGAGGACAGAAGACTCTAGGGAAGCTGGGGAATGAGGATGGAGAAGAAAGACTAGAGGTTAGTTAGACTGAGATGTGAAAGTCTCTAGAATAATTCCCACTATGGATGGTCCATGTGGGGAAAATCCATGGGGTAGCAATAATAGAAGAAATGGTTGGTAGGGAAAGGGATAGAGGAAAGATGAAAGCTTCTTATATTCTATAATCATTGGGTAATTGGCCTGTGCTGTCTCAGTTACTATTGGTATTTCTTCTTAAACTTTTTCCATTGGTAACCCCATTTGCCCGAGAAATTTTTATGCCACCTTCAGTCTATAGATATATAAAATAGGCATACAAATCAAACATTTACTGACAAAAACGATAAAGAAATTTATTTTAAAAAATTTTTGTTTAATTTTATCATTAAAGACAAAAACAAATTTGAATAGTAATGAGGTAGATATGTTTGTTTATTTTTACATAAAGAATTAAAAATCTTGGAATATTTGATACCTTTTAGTGTTGTGAAACTTTTCATGATGTTCACATTCAATTATGGCCCACAGTTTAAGAAGCTTGATTTAGAAGATACTTAGATACATAGTTTAGAATGACAAAGAAAAATGCAGCTCTTTGATTTAAACAAAGGCAGATGTCAAAGAATAATTGAAAGTTCTATAGGGTGAGGGCAGGGAGAGAGTTGGGAGAGATCAGATATTGATTACAGACCTTCTATATGCCTAGAATTCTAAATTGTCTTTTCACCCAAATGATTTTTCCCTATTTTTTGTTGGGTAATTCTATTAGCAGACAATAGGAAATTGTTAGCTATAAAAGAGGAACAAACTATTTAAATGGCAAAATGTATAGTGTATAAAGAAACATACAACATAAATATAAATGTGCATTTGCATATGTGTCCTTTCATACGTGTGTGTGCTTTGTTCTTAAAGTACCTATTTCATGTTTAACTATCAATTCCCAATTTTTCCTTTATTTCTTTCACATACATGTATATATCATATATGTATGTAGATATATGTACACATATATACATGTGCACAAATACACATAAGTGTGTGCATACTCACAGCCACATATGTATATATTTATGTATGTGTGTATGTTTGTTTTTTATTAACCTATAATCCTGTGACCATTTCTTAAAATTCTGAACTGCATTTCCAGAAAACTGCCAATCAACAAATTTTGGGGGGGAGTAATACTGATCCAGGAGCAAGAATAATGTTTTTGTTTTTCTTCACAGTTTGTAGTTCCTTGGTTTCAACTTCTGTAAAAAGAGGTAATGATATGTCACAGGGTTATTGTGTACAAAATTCTTGGTCATCTGTATGCACTATATAATTGTGAGCTGTTACTATGTAAGAGGATTGTGGAAAGGGAGTGGAAATTTCTCTGAGTAGAGTTAATTCAATTATGTTTTAACCCCATTATCTTTCATTAATGTTGGTAATCTGGAAATAGGAATAATCTAGAAATTGGGTAGGAAAGGTGAGGGAAAATGAGAGAAAGCTATCACTATGCAAATATTTCCTAAACCCAGGAGAAAAAAAAAGTACCTTCTCTTTAGATTCTTTCTTGTTAGAAGGTACTTATAGCAATAATGGAAAGACTATTTGGCTTAGCATCAGAAAACCAAGGATTACTTTGGATACTTATTACTTACTGTCAGAACTCCTCTCAGGCACTCAGTTTCTTCATCTTTAAATTGGAAATAAAAATACTTTTAATTCCTTGTCTCAATGTGTTGTTGTGAGGAAAGTGCTTGACAATCAATCAATAAATAAACATTTATTAAGCTCCTACTGTGGGACATGGTGCTAAGTGCCAGTGAGAATTTAAAACTCTATAGAAATGAGAGATATTATTTTATAAATGTAATTTAGATAAGTGATAATTCCCAAGCAAGTTATTAGTAATGAATAGTAATTTTAAGTTTGTGTTTTGAAAAAATACTAGGCATATTGTTTCATTGGCACTTGATGGGGAAACTCCTTTTATGTCGAAGCCAACCTTCTCTGGAGCTTTTAGACTGAGAGTTGCCCAGGACACTGAGATGGTTATTGTGTTGCCTGAGGTAATACAGTTAGTATGAATCAAAGGCAGATTTTGAATCCAGATCTTTGTGACTCCAAGACTGGACCATTATCCACATTAATGATGCTTCTCGCCTAACAAATGGCAACCTTAAAAAACAGAATTTAGAGAGTCTGCTCTTTGCTTATTTGAGGGAAAAGTCATTGATATCTTTGTGGAGTAGAAACTTCTCTAGTTATCAGAGGGGCTAATATAGTCTTGGTAGAAGGTTTATCATTGGGAGCTTTTAAGCTTGTTTTTCCTTGCTGGAAGCACGAATTACTGCTTTTCCAATTTTTCACCTAATCCTGCAAATTCATTCAGTTTGAGCATCCAAATTTGAGGAATTGATTACCTCAGCTAAAGCCCAGTGCTGAGGCCATAAAACATTCCTGTCTCTGGTGATTCAAATAGAAATTTGGGTACAGGTGATGATATTTAGAAAGCAGGCTTCTGTTCAGCCATGGCACCTGGGGTTTGTTTAGTCTAAGTGTTTCCTCCTTTTTTTTTTTTTTTTTTTTTTTTTTTTTTTTGCAGGCTCCAATGCATCCAGTCCTATGCTACAGTTTTTAAAGAAGGATATTGGCATAAGCTTTCACCTCTTTAAAATTCAGGCAAAAAAAAAGTCTGTAGAGAGAAGGTTAGGGCATCTCAAAGATGAGAAGCAGGGATGAGGGTTCTAGGAGGAACATGGTCTTTTATTTTTTTAAAGATGGAACCATATTTTCCATATATTCAGTTTCACGACCCAGCATTTCCTTTGTCAATCTGCCTCTTCTCAATATAGCCAACAGTCAATGTGTGGAGAGGCCTCAGTGAAATTTTTTGGGAATGAGTAATGTTTCTGGCAGTCAGGTACCAGAGAAAGCAGAACCTACAGTCTTCAGTAAACGTTAGTTTTCCTTTTCCAATTTAAATCAAGCAATTATTCCTTGGTATCTAACAGCATTGATAGAACATATTCAATCATTTTTTTCCCCTACATGATTTCCCTATGTGGCATGGAGTTATGGAAATAAAGCCTAGGGAGGTAGAAAGACTATTCCACTTAAAATTAAGAAATTTGGTTTAAATATTAGCTCTTTTGCTAATTAGCTATGTGACTTTGGGCACATCAATTCAGTTTTCTGGGACTTAAGATTTTCTTTTTAAAATTAGGCAGACTAGATGACCTCTCTAACTCCCACTAGCCTCAGCCTTTTATAAATCTACAAATGTCTCACTCAGGGTACCAGAGATTAAATAAAGGACGGTGGCTGAACCCAGGTTTCCTTATTTTTTTTCAATTAAAACTTTTTATTTGCAAAACATATGTATGGGTAATTCTTCAACATTAACCCTTACAAAGCTTTCTGTTACAAATTTTCCCCCCCTACTCCCCACCCCTCCCCTAGATGGCAGGATATCCACTACATGTTAATTATGTTAAAATACTTGACAAATTGAATATATGTATACATATTTCCACACATCATTTTTGTGCAAGAAAAATAGTATCTACAAGAAAGAAAAATCAGAGAAAGGAAGGTTTCCTTATTTTCAATATAGTAATTTTTCTACTAGACTCCTTCCCATTGATATGAACTCACTTTATACCAATATTTTAAAGAAAAGAATCTAGCTTCTTAAATGATCAACTAGGTGGTACAGTGGACAAAGTGCCAGACCTGGAGTCAGAAAGCTGTGAATTCAAATTTGACTTCAGATATTAACTAGCTGTGTGACCCTAGGCAAGTCACTTAATCCTATTTGTCTCAGTTTATGGATTGATAAAGTGAACTGGAGAAGGAAATGACAACCCATCCCATTATGTTTGCCAAGAAAACCCCAGACTCAACAACAGGCAAGTATGACTGAAAAAATTGAACAACAAAAGCTCCTTAAATTAAAATCTATGCTTATATTTATAGAAGATAAAAAGAACTAATGATTTATGTGGGCCATTAAATAGATCAGAAAATATATAAATTAATATATTGAAAGCAAGCACAAAAGAAGGAATTGTCAGACTAAAGGAGAAATTAGTAAAGTAGAAAATAAAACAACAATTGAATTGATAAAATAGGGGTGGTGTGCGTGTGTGTGTGTGTGTGTGTGTGTGTATGTGTATGTATGTATGTATTTCTCCAAGGGATTTAGTACAATGCTTAATGACCACAAATATAAGAGATTCTATGGTCAATATTCAAATAGATCCAATAAGAGAGTATTATTTTCTGACATCCTAGTATAATTGAAAAAGCACAAGCCTAGAAACAACTAGTGGTACAGTGGATCAGAGCATTGATCCTAGAGTCAGGAATACTTGCGTTTGAAGCCAATCTCAGATATCTACTGTGTGACACTGCACAAGTCATATGTCCTTTTTTTTGTCTCAGTTCTTCATCTATTAAATGGGGCTAGTAATAATAGTATCCACCTTCAGGGTTGTTGTGATGATTATGAGACAATTGTAAAACACTTAGCACAGTATCTGGCATACAGTTAGTGCTATATAAATGTTAATTATTATTATTAGAGTTTAGCACCTTCTAGTCTTAGATTGGACTTCCTCAAGGTCAGGGATTGCCTTTTGTTTTTCTTAATATTTCCATTATTTAGCACAGTAACTGACATATAATAGCCACTTAATATATGCTTATTAATTGAATTGACTAATTTTAATCCTAGTTTTGCCCCTAACTTGTTATATATGACCATGATCAAGTCATTTCAGGATTGAGGGCACAAAGTTGAATTAGCTGAGGTATCCAAATTCCCCCACATATTTAGAAATTCATATATGTGTTAGCTTTATGGATCTAAACATATAATTAATTTAATTAACTTTCAATTACAAATGCTACTTGATCCTAGTCTTCCACTGATGCTTCAGCTATAGTGGTAGATACTATGGATTAGATTACTAGTCTATATATGATAGCTAATTAGGCGAAGGCATTTGCTGAAAACACTCTTCTGCTCTTTGTATATTGAAATCTGCATGTTTATCAAGTCCATAATGAAAGAGAAAATTAAAAAAAATTATTGAAAATATTAGACCATTCCCTGAGGTTCAGGCAGCTCATATTTGGCTACCCTGCTATGTTTTGCATAGCACAGGACTTGATGAGAAATAAAATCCCTTCTAGTTCTAATATTGTCTTTGTTTGGTGGTCACAATGGCAAGATATGAAATTGTCCCTCTGACAAACTTACTGACTTCTACTTTGTGTTCTACCCTCTCTACCCTCAGTAGTCTCTCTTGGCCATGGGAGTAGGCATAGATTGGTGGTGTAAATAGTCCCAGGAGCAAGTGGCTAGTTATAGTGGGAGGGAGGATAGTGAATTAGAATGCAGTCATTTCTTGCTTTCTGAGAGATGTCTGAGCATCTAGTTCTGTGCATTATTTCTTTCTCTTTCTTGCCACTAAAAAGGGGGATGGGACTGACCTTGGCAACCTACAAATCCAAATCTTTAGGCAGTAAAACCTAAGTTTATGCTGTCATGACCATGCTGCTTCTTATTCCTTGTGTTGCTTCAAATAAATTAATAACATCTCTGAGCTTTGGTTTGCTCATTGGGGTGAAATGAGAGGATTGAAACAGATGGCCTCTGAGGTCTCTTCCATCTCTAAACTTAAGATCACATAATTCTTAAATTACCAAAACTTGTCAATTCTGAATCCTGATATTTGAACTTATTCAGGGAATATCTCTATTTGATTTCAAAATATTAAAAATAATTTTATCTATAAACCTTTGGGAAGCAACTGTTTAGTTGGCAGCTTCTGAAAAAATCACATGTTTTATGGAATTTGTCTCTCTCTTAATTTATTTTTCTTTCTTCTCTCAGCCCTTGTGATTTCTTTATTTTAAATCATGCAACAGAAAAGTTACTGAGGGCTTTGATGTGGAAAAATTGAACTCCAGATCATTTCTTTCTAAAGTGGCAAACCCAAGTATTAATCTCCTTTTCACTCTTCCCTTTAATATTCTGAATACTAAAAATAGACTTGCAGACAAGCTACTAATTATCACATGCCTTATTGACAAGTAAGGACAAAAAAATATAAATACCTATAGGATCAGAGATTGAGAACTGAAAGACCCTTTAGAAACCAACTGGTCCATTTTACAATTAAGAAAGCCTAGACCCACAGCTATTAAGTGATTTTCCCAATGTTATATAGATAGTAGGGTCAGATAGGTGGCTTAGTGGATAGAGCACTGGGCCTGAAGTCATGAAGACCTGAATTCAAATCCAGACTCATACACTTACTAGCTAAGTGACCCTGCACAAGTCACTTAACTTTATCTCAGTTCCCTCCTCTGTAAAATGAGTTAGAGAAGAAAATAATAAACCATTCTAGTATATTTGCCAGGAAAACAGCAAATGGGGTCATGAAGAGTTGGACATGACTGAAGAATAACACCAGAAATGGATATTAAATGTTAAAGCTGGGATGTGAACCCATGCTTTCTGATTTCTAAGCTTCTATTCTTTCCATTACATTATATAGCATGTCCCCAAAAAGCCTTAGTGGTTTTAAACTTTAAGAGCTTGAAACTTGACTAAGACTTCTGGGACTTAAAACTGTACTAGTTTTAATAGCTTTAAACTCACACTAAGGCTTTATTCTTTAATAGCTTAAAACTGGACTATGACTTCTGGGACACAATATATAGTTCAGCTGGTCTTTAGAGTTGTAAGAAAACTTCAAGATAAGTTTATTTGATTCCTTTGTTTTACAGGTGAGAAATGTGAAATGTGAAATGACTTGGCTAAAGATCACCTACAACTGGCATGTAAGGGAAGCCTTACTGGGGAAGGAAGGGGAGGAAGCATATCATCTGCCATTTGCTCCACAGGACAGATCAGTCATCCAACTTGTGATGGATTTATTTTTCCATTGCTGTGGTTCTGGACATGGGAGAGCTATCTTCCATTCAGTCATGTCCATGATGATTGAATAAGTATGAAAATATCAGATGGTGTAGGGGAGAAACAAACTGGAGGAAAAGTCTGACAAGGTTCATAGTGAGGAGTATGTGAAATAGATTTGAAGACTAGAAAATTTGGTGGTATTCTGTGAAAAGGAAAGGAGAGAAGAGAGGGGAAAAGGGAAAGGAAGAGAATGAGGAAGAGGGAAGAGATAGCATACATAGGTCTCTCACTTTATACAGATATATTCCTTAAATAATCAAATGTAAATTAAGACTTTGTAACCCAGTGATTTTCTAAGGAACTTTTTAGTATAAGGAAGCATGAGGTAAATATATGTTATAAATCTAGGAGTCATTTTGTAAGGGAAATAATCTCTTAGAAATACAAATAATCCCTAGTCCCCAGCCCCTCACGATTTTCCTTGTTTTGAAAATTTTCATTTTAGAATCACAGAATTTAAGAGTTGATGAGGTTTTGGAGAGTGTATAATACATACAGCCAGCTCATTTTAAAATTATAGAAATTGAGAACCAAAGAGCCATGGTGATATGTTTGAATTGGGGCTCAGAGAGACAATCACAGTTAGTGACAGAGCTGATGCCAGAACCATGGCCTCCTGACTTCCAGTTTTGTCTTTTTTATCCTTTTTTGTATATTTGACATTTGTAATATGAGGTACATTATATTGTTGGCAAATAATTCTAATGAAATATATGAGTATGAGTATGAGTATATCAAAGGCATATGGGAAAGCATTAGGTGCTTTGGAGCAAAAATTGTTAAAAAAAATAGACATCATATCTTCTGGTATAGTGCCATTCCCTTGTTCAAGCACCACCAATGACTCTCTGTTACCTATAGTATCAAATAAACACCCCTGTGTCTGACTTTTAAACACCTATACAGCCTAGAACAACCTTCCCAGTCTTATTAGAAACTATTCTCCTCCCCTCACTGTAGTCCCACTAGTCTTCCTGATCTTTCTCATATATGACAATCCATCTCTTATCTATGTGCCTTTGCAAAAGCTCTGAATGTACCTTCTTCACTGTCTGTTAAAAGTCCCATTTTCCTTCAAGGTTTAGCTTGAGTACCACTTATATATGAAGATTTTCCTATTCCCACTGCCCTAGATGCTAGGGCCTTTGCATCCAAAAGTTTTATATTTCTTTTTTTATATCTTATGTGTCCCTATGTATGTATATGCAATTGATCAATCAATCAACAAGCATTTATTTATTTAATTTATTATGTGCCATGCATTGGTGGAACTGCTAAGCACTGGCAAAAGAAACAAAACAATTCCTGCACTCAAGGAGCTTACATTTTATTGATTCTATTAAGGAAAATATATGATGTGTGTGTGTTTGTATGTGTGTGTGTACATATGTATGTATGTATGTATATAAGCATCTAATTGGCACAGTAAATAAGAGTACCAAACCTGGAGTCAGGGAAATTCATTTTCATGAGTTCAAATACAGTCTAAGACACTTACTAATTGTGTGATCTTGGGTACATCAATTAGACCTTTTTACCTCAGTTTTCTCAACTGTAAAATGAACTGGAGGAAAAAAAATGGCAAATTACTCCAATATCTATACCAAGAAAACCCCAAATGGGATCATGGAGAGTCATTCAGGACTGCAAAATTACCCAACAACAACAACAACAAATACATATATTTGTATGTCTGTATAGACTCTTGACACATATCCCTACCATGTGATATATACATATATATATATATACATATATATATACCTAATAAACACTTGATAATTGGTTAATTATTATATTCTTTTTTATTTTTATTTTTAAAGCTTTTTATTTTCAAAACTTATGCATAGTTTTCAACATTCACCCTTGCAAAACCTTATATTCCAATTTTTTTCTTTCTCCCTTACCTTCCTCCCTTCCCCTAGACAGCAAATAAGCTAATATATGTTAGACACATGCAATTCTTGTATACATTTTTCCACAATCATGCTGCACAAGAAAAATCAGATCAAAAAGGAAAAAAAATGAGAAAGAAAACAAATGTAAGAAGACAACAAAAAAAAGGTTCAAATACTATGTTGTGATCCACATTCAGGCCCACAGTCCCTTCTCTCTGGGTGCAGATGGCTCTCTCTATCACAAGATCATTGTAACTGGCCTGAATCACGTCACTGCTGAAAAAAGCCATATCCATCAGAGTTGATCATCACATAATCTTATTGCTGTGTACAACATTATCTTGGTTCTACTCACTTCATTTAGCATCAGTTCATGTAAGTCTCTCCAGGCCTTTCTGAAATCATCTTGCTGATTGTTTCTTATAGAACAATAATATCCATAATATTCATATACCATAATTTATTCAGCCATTCTCCAAAAGATGGGCATCCACTCAGTTTCCAGTTCCTTGACATTACAGACATTTTTGCACATGTAGGACTTTTTCCCTTTTTTCTAATCTCTTTGGAATACAGAACCAGTAGAGACACTATTGTATCAAAGAGTATGCACAGTTTGATAGCCCTTTGGACATAGTTGTATATTGCTCTCCAGAATGGTTAGATCAGTTCCCAACTCCACAAACAATGTATCAATGTCCCAGTTTTCCCACATCACCTCCAATATTCATCATTATCTTTTTCTGTCATCTTATATGTATGTAGTGAGAGGTATGTAGTAGTACCTCAGAGTTGTCTTAATTTGCATTTCTCTGACCAATAGTAGACTAATTTCTATATTTAAGAAGTTTATAATTTAATCACTCAGCATAGTGCAATGAAATTACTTTCAGACTGCTAGATTCAGGGTCAGGAAGGGTTGAATATAAATCTCTTTCCAAATTATCTAACTGTAACCATCGGAAAGCCATTTAACCTTCTGGATTCTCAGTTTCCTCATATAAAATGGAGACAATAATACTAATTGAATTCTTTTCCTCATAGAATGCTGAGAGGCGAGCACTTTTTGTGTATATGAAAGTGAGTTGTTATTATCTATCTGCCTGCAACAACAAGCAATGAATCTTAGGAGTCATAAAATTTTTGACTGAACCTGTTTTCTGAGAGGAGAGAATAAGAGCCACATGTGATTTCTGCAATCTCTAAAGAGTGTCAGAGCTTGGATAGATATGACTTTCATCTCTTCCTATGATTGATGTGACCTAAGATTGATTTAGTCAATTTATGTTTCTGCAACTAATGCACAAGGGCTGCACCTTGGGCTTAATTGAAGTAATTTCTCTTGGCTGCTCATTTAGACCTTTTTGGAACTGGGGTTTTATGATTTAAAAATTCATAAGCTATTTTTTTTGACATAGAGATAATCTGTTAATACAATTTTTTCTTTACTCTCAGTGGTTTTTCTTGAGGTAGGGTTGTGGTTTTTGTTTGTCTTGTCTATTTGTTTTTATCAAGAAGGGATATCATTTGTGAGTTTAATGCTTTACATTTCCTTAAACAAAGGAAGATGATGTTTAAATGACTTTTTAAAGTCATTCTTTTTTTTCTTTTTAAAAATTCATATATTTTTGGTGGTGTTTTTTTTAAACTCAGTCATTTTCTAGTGACTTACTGCTTCCTCTACATTGTAACCTAAATATTTGAGTGAAACAGACATCTGACAGTAAATTCAACATTGCAAGTTTGTAGCATCCTCCTTACTTCCATCAAAGAGGTGGGGTAAACATTTTACCTTCTGCTTTTCTGGGATCAGGATTGGTTTTTGTAATTGATTTGAGTGCTGCTACATTTTAATGTTGCTTTCATTTATTGTACTGTCCTAATTGTGTATTTTATAATTTCTTTTTGGTTCTGTATCACTTCATAGAAAAATCTTTCTTGTTTCTTGGACTTCCTCCTATTTGTCATTTATTATGGTGCAATAAGAAGACATAAGATGAGTCATGCAGGATGGAAGGACAGATGTGGAATGATTTTTAAAAAAATGTTATCTATTTATTTTTAGCATGTTTACAAAAAAATTTGAGTTCTAGATTCTCTTCCTCCTTCTAGCCCCTCCTCTAGCCATTCAGAAAGCAAACCACATGATATCAATTATACATGTGAAGTGACATAAAATATAGTTTCATATTGGACATGTTGCAAACAAAATACAATAAGAAGCAAGAAATACAAAGAAAGGGGAAAAATCATACTTCAGTCTAATTCAAAGTTTCATTAAATTTCTCTGGAGTTGGATATAATTTTTGGAATTGTCTTGGATCATTGTATTGATTAGAATGGCTGTCTTTCACAATTAATCCTTGTTACAATACTGCTGTTACTCTATACAACTTTCCTATTATTTTTGCCAACATTACTTTGCATCAATTTATATGTCTTCCCATATTTTCCCGATATTTTCCTGCTCATCATTTCTCATAGCACAATAGTACTCCATCACAATCATATGTCACAACTTGTTCAGCCATTCTCCAACTGATGGCCAGCCCCTCTATTTCCAAATCTTTGCCACCACAAAAAGCTGCTATAAATATTTTTGTCCATGTAGGTCCTTTATGGAAAGGTTTTGATCTGCATTGCTGGCAAGCACATTCAAATTGATGAGATCACAGGTCCCTTTGAGGAGGGGGCAATAGCATTCCATTATGTTTAGGCTACACAATTTGTTTAGTCATTTCCCCAATTGATGAGTACACACTTTGTTTCCCATTCTCTTGCTACCACAAAGTGCTGCTATTAATAGAATATAGACACACTGAGATAAGAGACTGCTTTTTTTTTGGGGGGGGGTTCTTGTATCTCTAGCATCTAACATGATGACTGATACATAGTAGGAAACTAACAAAATCATGGGGAATTGTACATGTGCTCTTAATTTCTGCTACTGATCTTACTGAGAGCATATGTTAGATTAAAACTAAATGCTTATTTTTCAAAATCATTTAATAGGCTTGAAAACAATAGTAAATTTTAGTGTGTTAATATGTCTATTGCTAACCCATAGGGTTCTCATTAGAGTGGGAGCAGTGTCCATATTCACACTGACCATATTAGGATTACAAAAAGAAGGGGGAACATCCCTGCCCTCAGGGAGCTCACAATTTGATGGGGGAAATACTATGTACAAGCTATAGACAGTATAAGTCAGAGATAATTAGAGAGGAAAGGCCTTAGCTTTAAAGGGGAGCAAGAGAGACTTCTTGAAGAAGGTGGTATTTTAACTGAGACTTGAAGGAAAGCAGGAAAGTCAGGAGACAGAAATGAGGGAGTGAATTCCAGGCATGGGGGAAAAGAGAAGAGGCTTGGAATGGTGAGGAAACGAGGAGGATGGAGAAGAGAAATTTAAAATAAAATATAGGAAGAATGTCTCAAGCATGTTTGGAAAGGAAGAAAACCATGAAGTAATAAAGCTTCATTTAAAGATTCCTATCCCTCAGACGCTTGGCATTCTGAAATAAATATCAAAGACTTTTCTTAAGACTAAATTGTCCTTGAGCTATGGCAAAGTGGCACATCATTAGGTCTTTGTCTCCAGGAAATGAGGACTATGTGTCCAACAAGATGCACTAATTAAAATGAATTAGATTAATTGTTAAGCATCCTTAGAGCACTTAACTGTTTTATGGAGTCTTAGATTGTGAGAAGCAAAGGGGACATTGGAGATGATAAAATCTAAATTTCTCATTTTATAGGTAAGGAATTAGAGGCCGCAATGATCTGTTCAAATATGAAGATCTTTTATTGTAGAGTGTATATATGCATAAGCTGAATGTTAATAAGGAATTTATGATTAGAGATGTTAACATACATTATGTAATGACTACCAGTTAGTTTTGGTGATATGTCAAGTCAATAAGCCAATTGTAGGGTAAGTGAATTAAATTCAAAATGGTGTAATCTCATTTCACCTTCAGCCTTAAATGGTTTGTAAAAGGTCTTGTATACAAGAGTGAAAAACTTCACCATCAGCATTTATAAACATATATAAAAGTATGATTTCTTCCTATTCTTGTATATAAGGCAATATGACATGCTAGAACAATTGTATTTAGAATCAGAGGCCTGCCATTTTAAGACAGCACTGTTCTTTCTATCTCTCTGACTTCAGGCATTAACCTCTTTGAACCTCAGTTTTCTAATCTGTAAAATGAGAAGGTTCTGAAGTTCTTTATGGCTCTACCGCTAAGATTCTTGGATAGATGATAGTATTGTTGAGTAAGCTGGTTTTAAACAGGTACCTTTTTAGTTTCACATAAAGATGACATAAAATTCCTTGGAATCTGGAGTTCATACAAATGTGGAAAACTCTAAAATAATGTTTCCCTAATCAATTCCCTAATTTTCCTCCTGGTGTTTTAAATGCACCTAGAGTTTTAAGTAGTTTCAAGAGATCATAGATGGAAAGCTCAATGCACCTCAGAGGCCTTTTATTCCAACTTCCTCTTTTTGCAGTTTAATTTCTTGCTCAAGGACTACACATGGGTAGTGAGAAAGGCAAGATTTTCACCCAAGACTTCTGACTGCAGAGCTAGTATTCTTTCCATCTTGCTGTTCTGTTCTCCTCTAGATTTCCAGAAAAGTATGGGATAGATGTCTGAATGCAATTAGAAAACTTCTGGGACACAAATTAGATCTCTTTCCCCCTGATACTTATCCTAAACCCCTACATCAGAAGTTCTTAATCCTTTTGGTGTCATGGATACTTTTGGCAATCTAGTGAAGTTTATAGACTCCATCCCAAAATAACATTTTAAAATGTATAAAGTTTATATATGATTACAAATGAAACCAGTTTTCAAAATATATTTTCTTAAAGTTCAATCAGGAACATCTGCCTTAGATGCAATTGTTGGAAGACAATTTGAGCTTCTGAGGGCAAACTTTCAGTTACCAAATCAGGACTTTTAGAACATCAAGAGTTGGCTCTCTCTCTTTTATGATTAGGCCCAATTTTTCATAGATTTAGAACTGGAAGATACTCAAGCATCACCTAACCCAACTCTTTAATTATAGAAGAGAAAATTGAGACCTAGCAAGATGAATTAACTTGACTGGATTCACATGGGAACATGACATGTCGAATTTGAATCCAGTTTCTCTGACTTTAAATCCAGAGCTCTTTCCATAGTACCACTCATACATGCTCACTCCTAATTTTCTTTATAGAAATATCTGCTGAAACTTCATTCCCTGAGAGAAGCTCCAAATCCTTCCATAGTTTGACTTTTGGACTCCTTCTCTCCTTCCCATCCCATACCTTTCTAATTGAGTTAACTTGGCTTAGTTTTAACCACTAAAGCCTAAGGCTATGGTAAACATGAGAGCAAATATCTGGATAGAAATTGCACAATTTAGTCATATGGATATTTGATCTACAGAATGTCAACTGTTCAGCTATTTGGAAAGCTCCCGATTTTTGACATTTGTTTTCTTCTTTTCATCTGTTTGTTTGTTTGCCATCATCTAAACACAAACTAAAAGAGATAAAAACGGTAAGGTACTCCCACTCTTATCTTTTTTGTCCCAAGCATTTGATGAAAATGCACTGATATCTTTTCTTGACTATAAATAGTCAATTCTGAGATTGTGTGGACTCTAGAATGGAATGGGAGGCTAGCCTAAGATTCTGTAATTTACATAAAATCATAACCTGTTGGAGTTGTAAGGGACATGAGAGAATATTTAATTTAATCTTTTCATCTTACAGATGAGGAAACAGGTAGAGTGAATTATTCATGGCATATAGCTAGCTAGTGGCAGGGCTAGGGCATGAATGCACATCTTCTGACTCATACTTTTCTCAGCATCCCTCATGGCTACTCAGAAAAGCTTTCATTAAATGACCTTGTTAGCAGTGTCAAGTTTTTCTTACTGTTGTCTAACAATGAGAGTAATTGAAAATGAAAGTCAAATAAATGAGCAGACCCCCTTTCTATTCTGACACCACAAGAGAGGCTCTTATGGAACATTTACCAGACAACCAGTTTGGATTCTCCACCCTTGTGTTTCCCAGTGATGTAGGAAGGAGTAACTGGTAATTTTTGTCCTTTTCCCTCTCTTTTGTGTGACTATAGACACCTGATTATTAATGTCATTTCTGTTTAGGAGCCAGGATCTGTTTCCATGGAAATTGCATTAGAAAGTGGTACTAGAAGCTGAAAGAACCTCTACTTAGTAGATAAGTTTGTCTCCCTTCTAAAGATCTTTGAAACAACAATACAATCCTTAAAATTCACTATGCATAAATAGATGTTTGGGTGAATGAAACAGATAGAAATGAACCTTTCTTAGGATCCCTGCCCCCATTTACTTCTTAATAAGAAAATAGAAACATAGGATTATGTATTTAGAACTGGTAATTGAGTTCAAGCCCCTCAGATGGGTAAACTGAGCTAGATTAACTGACTTGTCCAGGATCACATAGTACATGTACACATAGTACAAAGCTGACTTTGAACTAAGATCTTTCTGACTTCAAGTCCAGGGCTCTAATCATTACAACAGGAAATCATCTTTTAGGAGAAATCTTGCATGACTCACCATGGAATGAAAATGTTTGCTTGGATCTAAGGTAGGGGCATTGGAGGACTATAGGTGCTATTACAGGAAGATGCAGAGAACAAAAGTAAGGCTTTTTTTATTAGTAGGAATGTCTGAACCTTTAAAACATTTTTTTTATTTCATATTTTTCCAAGTAATAAATGTCCTCATCTATTCAGCTGAATTCTTCTGAATAAGTTAAGAAATGATGGGACTGACTGGGCCTTGAGTTTGAATGGGTTCAATAAACCAATCAAAAATATTTTTATTAAGCTCTCACTACATTTAAGTGCTAAAGATATAAAGAAAGGGAAAAAAAATCCCTGCCCTCAAAGAGCTGACATTCTAATGAGGAACACAAAGATACTTTATCTTTCTTATTAGACCTACAAGATAAATTAAGGCGAATATACAAGATAAATACCTACTAGATAGAAGGTAACTTTGATGGGATGGCACTAGCAGTTAGGGAGGACTAGAAAAGGTTTTCTGTAGAAGGTGGGGTTTAACCTGAGTTTTGAAGGAAGTCAGGGATTCTATGAATTGGAGATTGGAAAAAAGAATCTTCTGAATGAGAGGGGGAAGGGAAAAAAGGAAGGAAAGAATTTTAAAAGAATGTTTGCAGTTGTTTTTATGTGTAATTGAGAAAAAATTAAATATTTAAAAGTTATTTTTCTATTTGATTCTGGAAATGATGATATGTCATTGTGGTTCATTGACTAGTGAGATGACATAGTCATACCTGCCTTTTAAGAAAATTACTTTGGCAGCTGAGTGGCAGATGGATTAGAGTGGGGAGTGGTGGGGAATCAAATATTAAAATAGTCTAGGAATGAGGTAATGAGAACCTGCTCCTATATGGTAGTTGTGTGAGTGGAAGGAAGGTAGAATCAACAAGATTTGGCAATGTATTAGATATGTGGAGAGAGAAGTTGAGGATGAAACCAGGTTTTCTAGGCTATGGCCTCTGTAGTGGGGAGCTATTGTGTGTAATCATTCCCTATGTGATGGGTATTCCCTCAATCTCCAGTTTTGGGCCACTACAAAAAAGAGTTGCTGTAAATGTTTTTGTACATATTTGTCCTTTTCTTTCTTTCCTTTCTTTTTCTTTTCTTTCTTTTCTCTTTTTTTTTGTTTTGTTTTTTTATCTCTTTGGGTTACAGATCTAGTAGAGTAACTGTTGGGTCAAGGCTATGCACAGATTTATAGCCTATTAGGCATTTTCAAATTACTCTCCAGAATGGTTGAATCAATTCATTACTCCTCCAACAATGCAATAGTGTTTCAGTTTTTCCATATCTCCTCCAAAATTTGTCATTTTCCTTTTCTGTAATTTAATAATGGTGGTACTTCAGAGTTCTTTTAATTTGTATTTTTTTAATCAATAGTGAGCTACAGCATTTTTTTCTATGACTTTTGACAGATTTGATTACTTCATCTGAAAACTGCCTGTCATAACCTTTGACCATTTATCAATTGGAGATTTATATTATTATAAATTTGACCTACTTCTCTGTAGATTAAGAAATGAGGCCTTTATCAGAGAAACTTGTTATAGAATTGTTTTTCAGTTTTGAATACTAACTTGCTGCCAATTCAATTGCCTCCAAGGCTTTCACTTTCTCAGCCTGCTGCTGTGTTGCTGGGGCTGTCTCCACCATCTCAGCTCCACATTGTCTCTGTGCTTTTTCAATGGATGTTCCCCATGCCTGAATGCATCTCCTCCTGATCACAGCCTATAGCCTTCCTTGGTGTCCTTTTCTTTGCTCAAAGCCCACTTTCTGTAAGACCCCTTTCCTAGTCCCTTTCTGATGCTAAGCCGCCAGTTGTCTTCCCTCTGAGATTATTTTACATTTACAACTTACATCTCTTTTGTATACCTACTTGTTTGCATGTCTCTTCTATAGAAATGAGAGTTCATTGAGGGCAAGGACCATGTTTTTTATTTTCTTTTATATCCCCAGCATTTAGCAAAGTTCTTGATACATAGTAAAAGATAAATAAAAGTTTATTAGTTGACAAATTCTCTGTGAACTTTTGTTCTATGAATCACTTAATCATCAAGGTGATGTTACTCATATAATATTAGAATGCTTTAGGCATGGAATGAAGCCCTTGATAAGCATCTGAAAAAATTGCTTCTATGTAGATGATAATAGGATATTCCTAATAACATTATTTGTAATTGCAAAGGACCTGAAACAACCTAAGTGACTAACAATAGGAAAATAGTTGACTAAATTGTAGTATATTAATGTAAGAGACTGCTGTAATGTAATTAATATTGGTCAGTATAAGGAATATAAAGAAACATGGAAAGAATTTTATAAAATGTTACAGGGCAAAAGAAACAGGGAAGGAAAGAAAAAAGGAAGAAAGGAAGGAAAGGGAGGGAGGGAGCGAGGAAGCAGTTAGACTTGGAATTAGAAGACCTTGTTTTGTTCTTACTATAACCTTGGCTAAGATATTTAACTTGTCTAAACTTAATTTTCTTTATATCTAAAATTGGAGTAATAATAATACTTGCACTATATTCCTTATATGATTGTTGTCAAAAAAAGGTTTTTTGTAAACTGAATCCAGATTCAAATGTGAGTTATCACCCTCATCCTAATTTTCAGTTATGTTGGGGGCCTGCTGTATTGCCTCATGCTTACGAGAATGCTCCTTTGGAATTGACTGTGTTGGAGAAGCTTTCCAAGTCCTGATCCAGGGTCTTCTTCAAGCCATTTCCTACAGCTTAGCTTCTAATCATTGAGTGCTTGTAAAGTATGATCCAGAGGTTTTCCATAGCATTTCATGAACCTTCTAGATAATAACAGGAAGACATATGAAAATCCTTAACCTGATTGAGCTAAAAAGTAACTTATTCTTAAAATTTCTGCCCCTGATACTGAACTGCCAAAACAGACCTCACTTCTCTTGAAGGTGATCTGCATGATTGAATCTCTGTTGCCTCTAAATGTTTAGGATAGCCAGGAGTATTTCTTTGTATCTTATCCAGAGGATGTGGGTAGGCCAGTTTTGCTATTTTGAAACAGTTTCCCTTATTTATTTATTTAGTTGAACTAAAGGATATTTTCTATTTTTAATAATTTTAATGAGGAGAGGCAATATGGTATAATTGATAGAAAATTAACCTTGGGAGATCAGGGTGTAAGTTCTTCCTCTTATAAATGTTGATTATGTGATCCTGGACAGCTTACTTCACCTCTCAGTGTCCCACACTATAAATTGCAGTGCAAATAGAGGAACTTTCCTTAAGAGAATTCCCTACACCAACAAAATCATAATTCTAGATTTAAAGAAAAGAAATTTCATTTAATATGCATTTCCCTTCTGGAAATTTACCTAATCTAAAAACCAATGGCCTTTAGCTTCATTCTTTGTGTGATAAATGTATCTCCTTAGCCAGGTTAGAACAGGTTTGATCACTCAAAGGAACATAACTATCCAGGGGAATCACTAGGCCAGTTCAGATATTGCTCATTTTACTAAACAGAGACTGTGAGGTCACATTTACAAAGTGTGGAGATAAGCTACTGGGTGTCTGGGGTGAAGCTGCATTCCAAGACTATTAGTAGGACCATAAACCCAAACACTTTTATTCTCTTTCTAGGCAAATAACATCTACAAAGGGGCAGACCACTGAACTTTAACTCTCACTTAATGGGATTAAGCTCTGGAGCTATTTTGAGACTTTAGTTGATACTCCCAGCTAGAGGATATCCTTTTGTTTACTATATCTCTAACTCTCTGTTAAAACATCTCAGTCTACTTTTCTCCTTTTAATTTGTATAAGAGAATTATGTAGATTTCTCACTCTACCCTTAAATTATAGGTAATCCCAAAGCCAGCATGACTTCTTTAGGGGAACAGGTCTTCTTAGACTAACTCATTTCTTTTTTGTTTTGATGTCAGAGTAACATCATTAGATCAGTAGACTAGAGGAGTGCTGTAGGGATGTGTAACATAGATTTTAGCAAAATCGTTGAAAAAGTTTATCATGTCATCTTTGTGGGCCAGTTCAAGATCTATAAAGTTGGAGATAATTCAGTTAGGAACTTTTAGAATTAGCTGAAGAATTGGAATCATAGAATAGTTGTTAATAGCCTCATGTCCGCTCAGAACAGGGGAATGTCCAGTGGAGTACCTAAACTTTCATTATCCTGTGCTTTTAACTATCTCTCTGTACAAAGTTTTGGGTGATGACATTGGGTAGTATATTTATCAAATATTTTAGATGATACAAAATTTGGGGGGGACCATTAATATATCCCATGACCAGGATCTAGGAAGACCTTGACAATTTGCAAAACTGAACCAAAATATAACAATATTAAATTTAATAGAGATAAATATAAAGTATTAAACTTGGGTTTTAAAAAATCAACTTTAGAAATTTGGGGAAGAATGGTTAGACAGAAATTTGTTTTGAAAATATATGAGGATAGGGACAGCTAGATGGCATAGTGGATAGTACACTAGCCCTGGAATCAGGAGGACCTGAGTTCAAATCTGGCCTCAAATACTTCCTAGCTATGTGATCCTGGGTAAGTCATTTAATCCCAATTGCCTTATTTATTTTTTTATTAAAGCCTTTTATTTCCAAAAAATATGAATGGATAATTTTTCAATGCTGACATTTGCAAATCCTTGTGTTCCAAATCCCCCCCCCCACCTTGTCCCCACATCCTCCCCTAGATGGCAAGTAAGCCAATATATGTTAAACATGTTTAAAATATAGGTTAAATTCAATATATGTATATACATATATATGTATTTATACAGTTATTTTGCTGCATAAGAAAAATCAGATCGAAAAGGAAAAAAAAATGAGAGAGAAAACAATGCAAGAAAACAACAACAAAGAGTGAAAATGCTATGTTGTGATTCACACTCACTTCCCACAGTCCTCTCTCTGGGTATAGATGACTTCCTTCATCATAAAATCATTGGAACTGGCCTCAATCATCTCTCAATTGCTTCTTCTTCTTCTTCTTTTTTTTTTTTCTGCTGAGGCAATTGGGGTTAAGTGACTTGCCCAGGGTCACACAGCTGTTACGTGTCTGAGAGCAGATTTGAACTCAGGTCCTCCTGACTTCAGGGCTGGGGCTCTATCCACTGCGCCACCTAGCTGCCCCTCAATTGCTTCTTGAAAGAAAGAAAGAAAGAAAGAAAGAAAGAAAGAAAGAAAGAAAGAAAGAAAGAAAGAAAGAAAGAAAGAAAGAAAGAAAGAAAGAGGGGCAGCTAGGTGGTACAGTGGATAGAGCACCAGTCCTGAAGTCAGCAGGACCTGGGTTCAAATCTGGTCTCAGACACTTAACATTCCCTAGTTGTGTGACCCTGGGCAAGTCACTTAACCTCAATTGCCTCAGCAAAAAAAAAAAAAAAAAAAAAAGAAAGGAAGGAAGAAAGAAAGAAAGAAAGGAAGGAAGGAAGGAAGGAAAGAAGAAAACATATGGAGGTTTTAAGGAACTCCAAGCACAATAAAAATCAAACAATATTCTATGGAAGTCCATAAGACTATTGTTATCTTAAGCTTTACTAAGACAGACAGAGTGTCTAGGAAGAGGGCAGTGATGTTTCTGCCATATCCTGCCTGATCAGAATGCTTCTATTTAATTTTTGGTGCCACATTTTAGGAACATCTTATCAATATTTCTTGGCATATAATGATTTAACCATATAAATTAAAGAATGTCCAGAGTAGAAGTGGAATGATGAAAAAGTTCAAGTTCATGCTGAGTCTATTTAGTAGAAAGAAGAAAAAAATTAGAGGAAAAATGCTATTTGTCTTCAAATATTTAAAAAGATTTCATTTGAAGTCATTAAACATGTGCTACTTGGCCCCAGAGCATAGAACGAGTAAGGGTTGGAAGTTACAGAAGGGCAGATTTAGATAACCGCATAAGAAAATGTTTCTTAACACTTATGGCTATTCAAAGGTAGATTAAACTACCATAGAATGCAGTAAGTTAGTCCTTTTTGAAGGGCATCAAGAAAATGATGGATAATCTCTTCGGGGGATATATTATAAAAGTGACTCTTTTTCAGATATCAGTTTAACCAGATGGCTTCTGCAATCCCTTTGTCTCTGAAATTTTGTGATTCCCTGACTGGTAACTTTTTGCTGACACAGTCTGTGATTTTTCATCTTTATGTTCAAAATGGCCAATACATTGCCCTGCAAATAATAGGAATTTAATGTTTGTTGAATTGAATTACATGATGGAACCAGAAGTCCAAGGCAGAATTTAATTTACTCTACTCTGCAAATGTGTGTGAACAGTGTGATACTGACTGATGTTTTATGGTTTGGTGTATAACTGCTGAGAAAATTGAGACTTCTGTAATGTTCATCCTGGTATGTAGATAGTATGGAGGAGATGTCAGTTAATCAACAAGCATTTATTAAGAGCTTACCAAGCACTGGGCCAAAGAGTAAGAAGGGATTCTCTAGGTGTCTGTTTATCTTTAGTTAAAAATATTTATGAAGGAAACTATTTTTTTTTTAAATACACCTAAAGATTCATTCACCATTTTGAGTATCTCTTTCCACTGCTATAGATTCCAATCTCCCTGCCTTAGAAGACAGTTTCATGGATTGCTGTGATGATGACCACCACCTCTGGCAACAATAGCAAATTATCATCTGGCAACCAAACTCTCCAAATTTAACTGAGCTACCTATTGGCTAACAGTTAATGCATTTCCAGCTCAGTAGGACTTCAGAACTTACATGCCCCTGATATAAAAACTAGGGTCACTTCTTGGGGTTTCCTTCCTGTGACACTGTTTACTTTATTATAAATCCCCATAACTGTAAATATTATTTTTTTCTTCTTGGTTTTCACCTATGTATTTTCAATATTGTATATGTTATATTTTGTACACAATAAACATTTCACAAATGTTTATTAAGTTGAATTGAGACTTCGAGTTAATTTGAGAACACATAGCCATAATTCTCCAGGCAAGACATAAGAGTGAGTGATGAGGGTTTGGAAAAGTTGGCAGTCAACATCTCAGGACACTGCAGGGCTCAGTAGGGAGAACAAACATAGGTGGTGCTTCTTTCATGGGAACATTTCCTCTTCATCTCTTGACATTGTGTGGGTGGTTAGAAAACAAGGGACATTGCAATTCTGTGGTGAGGAAAGGAGGAGAAACATTTAGGGATGTCTGGAAACAGTCAAATGAATGTGTTTTTGTGAGTATTTGGAGGTTAGCTTGCATGCTGTAAGCATAAGAGTGGCTGTAGGGAGAGTTTGTTTTGATTGTGCATTCAACCTTACTGTAAAAGATGAGTAGAAGCAGGCTGTAGTTACCATGAATGAATATTTTGAG
Source organism: Myrmecobius fasciatus (assembly GCA_023553655.1). Taxonomy (NCBI): domain Eukaryota; kingdom Metazoa; phylum Chordata; class Mammalia; order Dasyuromorphia; family Myrmecobiidae; genus Myrmecobius; species Myrmecobius fasciatus. The sequence continues at coordinate 540,399 of JAJPUD010000159.1, read as the reverse complement.
AGAGTATTTCCAGTAAGGCTAGAGACTAAGTAAAAGGAGAAAGTAGTTGCAGTAAGCCTATATTTTTAGAATAGGTGAAAGTGATGCCTAGTGAAGACAGAATATAGGAACCCTCAGTACCACAAGGATTGCTGTGGAGATCCCTTTCCTGAATGTAGATTGTACCATGTACAAAGATAAGACTTGTGGTCTAGTTGTTTTTTTCCTCTCACTCTCACCTCCAACCTCAACCCAATGTCTATCAAATGGAATAAGCAATAATGAAAAAAAAAGATATTACTTTGTCTAGAACCTTTTATGTGAACTATGAACAGCTGAGATTGCCTCTGGGTACCTTTTTTAAAACCTGAATGTGATTTAACAAAGAGTATTGGGCAAACCCATATATGGTGGATAGAATTCTGCAGTGGATAGTACTCAATAACCCATAGGGATGTCATGAGCAAAAACTGACATTGTTTTAACAAGGGAAATTTGAAAAACTAGAGGAAGAACATGTGATATGAAAAGTACATTTGAATCAGAAAACCTACATTCAGGTTCCAGCTCTGTAATCAACTCCCTTTGTGGCCTGGTACATCTCTAACCCAATCTATATGTGTACAGCATACCAGGCAAATGGTTAGAAGTCACATCATTTTTGTCTTCTGTAAAACAAAAGATCTTCAAAGTCTCTTCTATTCTAACTTCATTTTATGACTAAGTATATTAAGTAATTCCAGTGACAGCATGGATACCAGCTATTTTTAATCTTCCTTAATATGAAAACGAGGGAAATAGGATGAAAACTTCCTCAGGGGGGATTTGGTTAGACCCATGGGTGTATTCCTTACATTATGGAGAGATGCTGAAACACCTCTGTGTTACTAAAGAGTGTTTTAGAAGTCCTGTCTTTTGTCAAATATATATATATATATATATATATATATATATAAACAATATTGAAGCTCATCTTTTTGCGTTGTATTTAAGTCTGAATCTGCACGAAGTCAGGACTAGAAATCTCACAGAATCTCAAGCATAGAAGATGATCTCGTCCAACTTGTACCAGAATAAGAAATGCTTCATGTTAATGCATGTAGTGTTTACATAAAAAATACATGTTAAAGGATCCCTCTATTTCTTAAAGCAGTTCATTCTACTTTTGGAGAGTTTTAAATATTTTATTTTCCCCCTCTTTTTTTAATTGTCAACTTAATCATTGGTAAACACAAACATCATACAAAAAAAGGAACAAGGAAGATTGTGTAAAATCTATGATCTTATCATGTACCAATTTTAAAAACATTTTAAATTAAATTAAATGTTGTTAAATTACAAGGTTATTAATATTTTGCTATATTTGTATCACTTTTATTTTCTTTTGTGTATTAAAATTGCTCTTTCATTCTCTCATATCTATCAAGACCATTACCACATATATCATCTCCTTTCCTGTAAAAAGAAGCTGCTCCTCTCCCCCCCCCCTTTTCCCCATAACAAAAATGTATAGGGCAAGCAAAACACATCATTTCTTGGCCATAAAGAGCTCTAATTCTTATTTTTTTTTTTTTTTTGCTGTTTGCTGAGGCAATTGGGGTTTAGTGACTTGCCCAAGATCACACAGCTAGGAAGTGTCTGAGATCAGATTTGAACTCAGGTCCTCCTGACTTCAGGGCTGGTGAAGAGCTCTAATTCTTAATAAGTTTTCCTTTACATTGAAGTCATATCATTCTCTCTGCAATTTATGTTTCTTCTAATTACTATTGTTATTCCTGTTATTCCCCTTGAATCATCCAGAACACATCTAATCCCCTTTTTTCATATAATGGTCCTTCAAGAAATTTTAAGATAGTTTTTTTTTTCTACAGGTCATTTCATTTCCAAACATTTCTATGGAATTATTTCTACTTGTAAATAAATCAACAAGAATTTATTGAGTATTTTTTTGTGTGCCAGGTATGATAATGGAGTGAATATAGACTTCTGTTGAACAAATTCTGGATTGAGTTTAGGAGATAGTTTGCTAATAATATTTGAGCCATTCAGCTTCAGTGAAAATCTGAAATAGAGTCCATTTTCATGGAAGTACATCTAGATAATATGTGTGTGTGTGTGTGTGTGTGTGTGTGTGGGTGTGTGTGTGTGGGTATGTGTATACAGACATATAAATACAAATATGTATAGAGGATCTTGTATATGAGTATATAGAAATATGTATATATGTTTTATGAAGAATATATATTAGAGAATATATATTTAATCTCATATGTGTTTATATGTGTATCTGTGTATATTTATATACATATACATATATTTACTCACATGTATTTATTCTTTTCTTTATGTTCCAAACACAAAATAAGGAAATAACTGTATGTGATTTTACATAATCTGAGTGTGAATGACTTCAAATCTCCTATATCCAGAGTTGTTATTACAATCAGGAAAACACCTTTGAGACTTTTTTTTCCTTTTTTTTCCCACTCAACTGCAAGAGTCCTGGGAGAAGAAGAGTACCAGGAAAAGTGAGTGGAACCTAGTAGAATTAGTCAAAAGGCTTTAGGGAGGAAATGGGCTTTCAGCAGAGTTTTCAAAGGGAGGAGGCTTATGGGGAATAGAGTTGGACACTGTTTATAGGTACCATTTGGTAGAGATCATTCTGGGTGGAAGGATGGTATATGAAAAGGAATAAAAGTGAGAATATCATAGGATTGCCAGTTTAGAGTTGAAAAGAACTTAGAGACCATCTAGTTTAGCCTAAATGCAGATGTACTGAGTTATACATACAACATCATTTATAAAGATAGTAAATTGCAAAATCAAGATTTGAACCCAGGTTGTTTGATGCCAGATTGAAACTCTGGAGAAGAAACTGTTCAGTTTTCTAAATATTAAAAACATGTACATCCAAAAACCTGTTTTTCTTTCCAAAATAATCAGTTTAGGAGTCTAGAGATTGATTGTTCAAAATTCTTTGGGGTCTCTACTGGTAACATTTATATAGAAAGCTTTATATTAAAAAAATGCTTTCACATACATTGTGTCATTTGAACCTTGTAACAAGATTCTCTAATATAAACAGGACAAATGTTAATATTGACATTTTACGGATAAGGAAATATTTTCAGAGAGGTCACATAGACAAAGTCATAGACATTTGGGACTGCAAACCACATTTTTCTATTTTAAAGTTCAATACTGCTTCTATGACACCACATTAACCTCTTAAATACTGATAATTGTGTTAGAAAAGCCTTTGCTTTGTATCACATGCCCTAATAAGGCTTATTCAGGAGATATGAAATAGATTAGTTTCCTTTAATAATCATCTATTTTGGGAAATAATAAGAAAAAAATTAAAGGGAAGCATTTCTTTCTCTTTTTTTATTTGATCTATTTATTTAATATTTTTCCCAGTTATGTTTAAAATAATATTTTACTATTTTACATTCGTTTTTGAAAGTTTTGAGTTCTAAGTTCTTTCCCTTATCCCCACCCACAATTAAAAAAACATACCTGAATTTATGAAAAACATTTTCATGAAAGTCATGTAGAGAAAGAAAACATAGATCTCCCACCCTAATGAAAATAAAACCCTCAAGAAAAATGAAGTTTTAAAAAAAGAGGTAGAGAGAGAAAGAGAGATGTTTCAATCTGTATTCAGACATAATCATTTCCTTCTCTGGGCATGGATAGGAGTCCTTCAGAGCACTTGTGGATCATTGTACTGCTGAGAATAACAAAGTCATTGACATCTGGTCATTCCAGAACATTGTTATTACTTTGTATACAGTACATTTCACTTTGAGTTCATGGAGGATTTTTTTGTTGTTGTTTTCATTTTTTTCCTGAGTCATCCTGCTCATTGTTTCCCATTAAATAATAATGTTCCATCACAAACACATACCACACTTTCTTGAAGTCATTTTCCATTTAATAGGCATCCCTTCAATTTCCAATTTTTTTTTGTTCAGAGAAGAGAGCTGCTTTGAATATTTTTTGTACATATAGATCATTTTCCTTTTTTTAAAAAATCTCTTGAAATTCATGCCTAGTGGTGGTGTTGTTAGGTCAAAGATATACATGAATTTACAGTCCTTTGAGCACAGATCACATGTTTTAATTATCAATTGGGGAATGTCAAGAGAGATCATTTTCAAGAACAGGTAAAGAGAAAGATTATGGGGAATTTGATGAGAAGATATGGTGATGAGGGGATATCTCAATTGATCTTTGAAGGAAGTGAGGAGGGTACTTTAACCAATGGAGATTTGGGGTAGGGCTTCTTTCAGGATGGGAGACAACATGAGTAAATTTATTCACTCCCTTATTTCCATGTTTAATACATAGATTCTCTTTCCAAAGATTTTCCTCTTCTCCTCCCTCCCTGCTTTCAGGTCAAACCCTAGTAATAGTTAATAATAAATAAAATTTGCTTTAGAGTTTAAAAGTTTCCAAAATGCTTTACATATATATTCCTTTTGCTATGTATTATCTTTTTGCTCTTGACAAAAATCTCTGTGAGGTAAGTTCTAAGTATTAGATGCTATTATTATCATTTCATTTTTGAAAAGAGGAAATTGAGGATGAGAAAAATTAGGCAACTTGTTCAGGATCTCACAGCTTATAAGTGTCTAAGGCAGGAATCAGACACAGGTCATCCTAACTCCAAATTCAGCTCTCCATCCACTACTTTAAGTGACCTATATGTTGTTCTTTTCTCCACCTTTTCTTGGTTGGGGCCTCCAATATTTAAAAGGTAAATAAGCCCTGACCAAATAAGAAGTTGTATTCATTTTATTAGGAAAGTAGTGACCCCATAAGATATACTGCCTCCCTCCCCTTAGAAGCAGTGGCTACTTCAAGCATTGACTTTAGATTCAGAGGTCTGATGTTCAGCTCTCACCTTTGTGATCTTGGACCTCAGGTTCCTCATCTATAAAATGAGAATATTAGATTAGATGGCTCCTTTCATCCCTATTTTCATAACTTTATTATTTCCTTAACGCAGATAAGAAAGGATCAGTGAATAGGTTTGCTTAATTGAAAAATAACTGGGACAACATGTGAAAGCAATATATATATATATATATATGTACATATATATATGTATATAAAATTAGAATGATTAAGGCCCATGACTATCCACTGTGCTACTTTTCTTTTTTTATTATTAAAATTTTTTATTTGCAAAACATGTGTATGGGTATTCAACATTGACCTTTACAAAGCTTTCTGTTACAAATTTTTCCCCCCCTAGTCCCCACCCCTCCCCTAGATGGCAGGAAATGTACTACATGTTAATTATGTTAAAATACTTGATAAATTGAATATATGTATACACATTTCCTTACTTACCATTGTTGTGCAAAAAAAATTGTATCTACAAGAAAAAAAATCAGAGAAAGGAAACACAATGCAAGCAAACATCAATAGCATGAAAATGTTATGTTGTGGTCCACATTTCATATCCCTCTCTCTGGGTGCATATGGCTTTCTTCACTGAACAATTGGAACTGGTTTGAAACATTTCATTGTTGAAGAGAGCCATGTCCATCAGAATTGATCATCATATAGTCTTGTTGTTGCCGTGTATAATGATCTCCTGGTTCTGCTCATTTCACTCAGCATCAGTTCATGCAAGTCTCTCCAGGCCTCTCTGAAATCATCCTGCTGGTAGCTTCTTATAGAACAATACTATTCCAAAACATTCATATACCATAATTTATTCAGCCATTCTCCAATTCAGAATTCTCCATTCAGTTTCCACTTTCTAGCCTCTACAAAAAGGGCTGCCACAAACATTCTTGCACATGTGGGTCCCTTTCCTTCCTTTAAGATCTCTTTGGGATATAAGCCCAATAGAATCTAACCCTATGCCACTGATCGACTACTCTATTTCTTATGTGCTACCTTTCTTACCACATTCTCTAAACTTTCTTTTTTGGGGTGGAATAGGGTATGGGGCAGCTGGGTGGCATAGTGGATATAGTGCTTGGGCTGGAGTCAGAAATACAATCTGACCTCAGACACTTAACTGGCAAGTCACTTAACCCCATTTGCTCAGTTTCCTCATCTGTCAAGTGATCTGGAGAAGGAAATGGCAACTCATTGCAGTATCTTTTCCAAGAAGATTTCAAATGGGATACAAAGTGTTGGGTAAAGCTGAAAAATGACTGATATAACAATAAAATGGAAGCACCAGATCTGTGATCCCATTATTATAAAGAATACCAGATATAATGATGTGGAAACCACTTTTTGTGATGCAGATTAGTAAAGTCTATAACTTACAGTCTTAAAAAGTTGTTTGGAGACCTTGAGACAATAAATGACTTGATCATGGCTACATATCCTTTATGTGCAAGATTCAATACTTGAACCTGATCTTCCATGGCCCAGTTCTCTATCCATTACCTTATCCATTACCCCTTTTTTCTCTATTTTATTTTGAGCTGGTAGTTCTATAAAATGCTCAAACCCAAAACTATCAAGTTCTCATCTTTAGAAACTTCTCTGGGGGAGGGCAGGAGATATGTGATGAATACTAGTAGGAACCATGACAATTTTTTGGACTTTTGTGTTTTGACTAGTTTGGTCTCAGTTATAAAACTAGATCTTTAAAAGATTGGTTTTTTTCCTTTTTTTTAATTTCCATTTTCAGGGAAATGGAACAGAAAACTACTTTAAGTTTAAGATGTTTTCTCTATTAGTATCATGTCTATTTATAGTTTTTAATTATCTAAGTAAGCCTTGCTTTTAAAAAAGGAAACTGAGATATACACATAATACCATTTACTGAGGTAGCAAATTGAAATGTCAGGATTTGATTATCTGATCCAGGGCTCTGAAGATGTAACTGTTCAGTAACAGTAGGATTTTATAAACATTATAGAACATAGACATTTAGTGCTATAAACCACATTTTCTTATGTTAAATAGTCCTATGTTATTTCCATGACACCGTGTTAACTTTTCAAATAATAGTTATCATTCCAGAAAGGTTAAAGCCCAGAGTGAATGGGACCCAGTAGTTTCATCTGAAAAATGAATGGTTTGAATCAGGTGACCTCTAAGATCCTTTTTAACTCTTTTATCCTAGAATACATACATACACACACACACACACATATATATACATACATACATATATATGTATGTATAATTTTTTCTAATTACATATAAAGATAGTTTTCAACATTCATTTTTTATAAGATTGTGAGTTCCAAATTTTTCTTCCTTCCTCCTTTTTACGCAAGATGACAAGCAATCTGATATAGGTTATACATGTATAATCATGTAAAACATTTCCATATGGTCATGTTGTGAAAGGACAAAACAAAAGGGAAAAACCACAAAAAAACTCCACAAAACACAAAAAAGTGAAAATGGTATGCTTCAGACTGCATTAAGCATCCATAATTCTTTCTCTGGAATGTGGATAGCAGTTTCCATCATGAGTTTTTTGGAATTGTCTTGGATCATTTTATTTCTGAGAAGTGCTAAGTCTGTCATAGTTGATATTTAGGATGAAAATATTGCAAAATGAAGGAGAATGACAGATTTATAAGGGGTACAAATTTGGAGACAGAGGACTTGGGTTTTGGCTAAGTTCAGATTAATGTAAATAATGAATCTAGTGAAGTGATTATTTGTATACTATTCAAAGTTGTAATTAATATGTGAAATAGGTTCACTGGTTCCAGTCCAGTGGAAATATGGTTTGTGAATTTGAAGTATGCAACTATTCCTCAGGATTCATTATTTGCACTAATCAGAACCCAGCTGTTCTGGCTTTCCTTTTTATTTCTTTGAGTACATCATTTTATTCATGTAAGTCTCTGTTTCTTCCTTTGTCAAATGAGTGGATTGGGCTAGATGAGATACCCTTTACTCCTAAATTCTATGACAGGGAAGTTCTGAATACTCCAAAAAGCCACATATTAAAATTGTTTATATAACTTTAATAGGCCAGTTTTATATAACACTTTGAGGTTTAAAACACTTTCAGGTTATTCTTTTCTTATAATATCTTCTGAGATAGTAATGTAAATATTATCATCCCTACTTTTCTAATTAGAAGACTGAGACTTAGAAAGATGAAATGTTTTGTTCATGATTGTAAACCTAGTAAGAATTCAGTAATAGGTTCATTCCTTGGGGAAGATGTTTTATGGGTAACAACTGACAAAAGGACAGAAAAATTATTCAGCTTTTATATTGCTTCTGTTTTCTCTACCAGGAGAATTGCCTTAAATCTGGAAAGGATAGAAGTGTTGTAAAAAGCAATTTAAAACTAAGTTTCCTAGCACAAATAATTGAGAACCCAGAATACTGAAAAAAAATATAGAATATAAGATCCCCAGAAGCACTATTAATTTTTTGAGAAATTACAGCTAATGTATATTTCAGTTTCTTAATTTCTTATTGTTTATTATATGAATAATAAAGAACATACTTATTTTTGAATCACTAAAGCATTTATTAGGGACTTGGAAAAAAATTCATGTTGTTCATACACATATGGGCATTCACACATATACATATATTTGTGAAATAGGGATCAGAAAAAAAGAGAAGTCTGTATTTCCCAATGTACTATATTCCCTCAATTAGGAAATATACTTATATTAGGCTCAGACCACCAAGCATTTGGTTTAGTGGTAAGATACTGTGGTTTTGATTTCTATCAAATGCCATGCCAACAATGAGGGGTTGTCATCCCAGTGAAGTGCACAAAAGGAAAGAAATGGGATTAGAGCATATCAGTGGGATACTGAAGGTACCAAATCATGGAGACTTCAAAGATTGCCTATATGCACAGACTTTTCTCCTAGATACAAAAATCTGAGCTGATCATACTTTAGAAAACAAGGAGGACTGAGAACCAGAGTTTGAAATGCTCAAAGTTCTTGGTCTGTTTGTCTCTGTAGTCTTCGAATGCCATTATCAGACCATTACAACATCTGTTCACCCCTTTATAGCTTAATTGGCAGTCTACTTAATTCTGGAGTCTGTCTCTGGTTGTGGTTGAACTATTTCTCCTTATATAGTTTCAAGTTAGCAATTTTCTTCCCTTATTCTTCACTGTGATGACATTCCCTCAACAGTAACAAAACCTTAAGGGATTTTGAATTCTAAGCCAGGTGTCGTCAAGTATAATAACTGAGGCAATCCACAGTACAGGATTGTTCTTGGTATACAGTCCATTGGGAAGCTTTAGTTTCTCTTCTCTTACCCCCATGCTGCCTTTCCAACCCTAAAATTATATACTTGTTTATCTATATGCTGTTTTCCAGAAAGCATATGGGCTTCTTGAAGGTGGGGACTATTTCATTATTATTTTTATATCCTTAGCCCCCAGAACTTTCAATATATGAAAGAAGAGATATAGCAGTATCATAATAGAAGATCCACTGGCATGGGAAGGGTATCAACATAAGTTGGGTTGTGATATGGGTTCCCTTGTATTTACAATAATGCTTTCTTATTCTTGGCTGAGAATTCCTATACAGCTAGCTTGAGCTCCAGCTTCTTAGTTTCTGGAGATAGCTTTGGATTTATTGGGATTCAAGGATGAAATTCTTCAAGTGGCACCATTGACTATTTTAATGTGTTAAGCGGAAAAGCAGCAGCATGTATGTAAGTGGTTAGCATTGAATATATTGAAATTCTCAAATTTTGTTGCCCAGTAGAGTGAATTTCCAGATGAGGGCAGATGTTATAATTCATGGGGATGATTAAAAAAATGAAACCAATAAATATGATATCAGGCCCCAGTAAAATTCATAGATTCATATCATAGGAGAACTGGAACTCTTTAGGTTAATAGGATACTAATAATTAAGTACACATAGCTAATGAATGGCAGAGCTGAGATTAGAACCTAATTTTCCATAACTGCTAGTTTTTTGCATTTTCTAGTACAAGTGTAAAATAGATTTTTTTTTGAGGCAATTGGGGTGGTGACTTCCCTTGGGTCATGCAGCCAGTAAGGATCCAAGGTCAAATTTGAACTCAGTTCCTCCTGACTTGAGGGCTCCTCTGAAATAGATTATTAAAAAGATGGTTTGAGAATACTTATAAAATAAAGCAGTGATCACTTAAACTCAACAATGATTCCTTAGAAACAAATCATGTCAAGTTAAGCTCCTTTCCTTTTAAAAAATTTAATGAGATGATAAAGAAAGTACACTTTTATTCAACCCTCTTCAACATTTATATCAATGACTTGGATAAAGACATAGAAGACATGTTTATTAAATTAGCTGCTTACCAAAATTTTGTGGATAGCAGAATGTGAATTTCTAAATCCAGATAATCAACAACACAAAATAAAAATTAAAAAAAATACATTAAAGCCTTCCATTCACACCGGGAAAAAAAAGATTACGTAAGTACAAGCTTGATAGTAGTCCTTGGAAGGAAAGTGTTTTGTAGACAATCATGGATCAAATGTGAGTTATCTGTAAAAATGGAAATAATACTTTATACTACCTATCTCACAGAGGTGTGAAAAAAAATACTTTGTGAATCTTAAAGCATGATATAGGATGTCCCAAAAGTACATTAATTTAAGCTATACTAAGACTTGTGTGAGTGATTATAAATGTGAGCTATTATCTTAATTGTTTCTAATACTGAATTTTTAATAGATCTATTTGGGATCCTTTCTGCAAGTTAGCTTTTGAGGTGAAAACATCTTAGAACAAAGTTCTTTTTTTCATAATTTAAAAACAAAATCCACTAATATAAAACCTAATGCTAATGAGTATTTTGTGATTTTTTTTCTCCATAGTGAATGAGAATACAGTGTATTTTATATTAGCATGAAGTGAAGCCATAGCTCCAGATTTTCCTTGGGCAGCAAAAATAATCCTTCACGGAACTTTTCTAATATAATTTGAAATTGTTTAAAAATAATAGAAAAGAAAAATGGGATTTTGGCAACAACCAATATCCTTCCCTAGTGGTCTCAATACCTTCCCTCACAGATGTCCAGCTGGGAGTACTAATTGTATGTAAAAAAGAATGACAGAGATCCCTATAATACCTGCAGCTTTTAATTATATACCACCTTCCTAAGAAAAGGGAAATGTTTTTGAATGCTTGCTAAACTGCAGGAGTGACATTTTGAGTACTTAGCATTGTGTTCAGCTTGGCTAATACACTGGGTCATGGATGGCACTAAGCCAAGGTAGCTAGGCCAGATGCCTGGAGTAGAGAAGCAGCACCAAAAAGAAATGCAAAGATGTGGGCAGCCATCTGATAAGTCAGAGGTCAGATAAACATCAGAAAACAAGAATATGCCAGTATATGAGGGCTGAATTTAGTGAATTATCTAGGTATAATCCTATGCAAATAGTCCATATAAACTGCTGACCCCAGATAGATGAGGATCTATCCTATAAAGAGAGATTTCACATTTTCCCTCAGTGTCAAAGAACTCTTACTGTCCAGAAATTCTTCCTCATGACCTAAATTTACCATACAACAGACTGCCTTCTTGTGAGGTTTCTGAAGGGCATATTTTCTTTTATTAAGTTCTCTCAGGTAGCAAAACCAGGATAATATCACTCAAACTGGGAACCTTTTGACCAGTCAGATGAATCTTACTCTTGGATACAATATAAATTTGAAGTATAGTTGAGTATATCACAATAAGACATTCTAATGGTACCAAGGCCATGAATTGAGCACCATGATTTTGGGCATGTCTATGGGGATGGCTTTCCTTATTTTGAAAACACCAGTTTTTAAAAGATAACATAAAAGGAGAAAGGCAGGGTGGATCTGTGGATAGAATCAGCTTTTGAGTCAAGATTCAAGTCTCAATTCTGACATGTACTGACAGCATGACTTTGGACAAGTTACCTAAACTCCCAATGCCTCTAGGTAATTCTAGAAGATATTTTAAAGTTGAACAGGTGCCTATCTGCATTGTTTGAGGACTTTTTAAAAATTACTAGATCTTTATAATTATATCACAATGTTAGATAGCTAGATAAATGAATAAGGAAATTGATTGATAGGCAAAAGTGGGAAGATAATTTGGGTTTTACGGGATAACTGATAAAATGAATGCAAATTTTTCTGAATAGCTAAATTTCACTGAACTAAGACTTCACAATGGATTCAACTTGAAATTGTGATTGCTTTATTTCCTATTCCCAAGTATCCATTCCTTTATGCTAAATGATACCTTAGTATGGATTTCTTAAACTACCCATAGCATAGCATTTTAAGAATTTCTAGTCCTGTATAACCAAGATCCTTTCATGTTCCAGCATCCATCCCATACTAAATTACTATTCCTCTAATGTTTTTGCATTAGAGTTGAAGGAGAAATGGTTAACAAATGAATTTGCAAGTCTCTACACATTGAACAAATATATTGACTTTAGTAAATGTTATTTATGTATCAGAAATGGTTACTATGTGACAGAGGGATCAAGTCAATAAATATCTCAGTGCTCCAGCTAACTTCTCATGATATAAATTGCTGAAAGCCATTTTTGCCATGCTAGCAATACCCTGTGCAATTGAAATCACAGATCTAGACTAAATCTGTTTAAATATGTATAAGAAGTTTATGTATTTGCAGTAACATTTGACATCTTTTACAAGATGTGTTGATAATTTGGTTCAGTAGGATAAAGTGGAAATTTTCACAAAGCAGAGAGTTCTTTCTTTAGGTGAGATGGTATTTGTCCTATTTGAATAGTTTTTATATGCTACAATATTAGGTAATAACATATGATTCACATATGTTTCACAAGATTCACAAAGATGGGCAAAGGCTATATATCCAGAGTCAGATGAAATACTTTGCAAACCTAGAACGATAGTAGAATTCCAAGTATATACCAACCCAACTCATCCTCCTTTCCCTGTAAATCAGAGAAAATGGGAGAAGTTGAAATTTCTATTGGAAAGTATGTCAAAAGTGTTGTCATTAACCAACAGCCAGACTTTTCTGTTTGATCTTAGCATTGGTAGTACTTAAAGGTGAAGGTTATTGGGAATTTGGTTTATAATGGAATGGGAATTTGGCACAATGGAAGGGGAGAAGAGAAGAGCAGAAAAGGATCTTGCCCTGTAATCAAATTGAGTTCAAATCCAATCTTAGATACTTACTAGTGTGTGACCTTGGACAAATCACTTAACCCCAAATGCCTTGCAAAAACAAACAAACAAACAAAAAAAAAACCCAAACAGAAAAAAAGAAGGAAAAAGGTCTTTTAGTTTTTATTCCTTTTCTAGTGTACAAAATGTATTAGCTCCCAACCTCACCACTCCCTACCAGTAAATTTGCAAACTACTGGTAAACCTATGGATCTAGAGAGTCACCTTTTGAGTCAGGGTTCAAGTCTCAACTCTGGCATGTACTGACAGTATTACTTTGGACAAGTAACTTTTGGGGTTTCCTGGTTTTATAATGAAATAATCTGAAAGGTTAAGTGTAGCAATTTTTTTCCCATCATAGTTATACTTTTTAGTCAGTAGGTTGATTGTTTTTTGTTCTCAGTACTCGTTTTTCCACTCTCTCACTCCTACACTGCCTCCTTCCTTGTTCAGAAATAGGGATAGGGACAGAGACTAACTCTGTGATTTCATTGATACTGAGTACTATTGGGTAAGGAAAATTCCTTTACTAATACAGGTGAGCACCTCATCTTCAACGAATGATCTCAGATTTATCATCTCAGAGGCAGTAACATTGCAGAGCACTTTGCTCTGCTCACATTGTCCATATGTGTTGAGGCAGAACTAGAACTTAGTTCTTTTTGGCATTGAGGCTGGCTCTCGATCCATTCAATATGCCACATGGACTTTTAGGTCAAAAACAGAGTCTTTTGATTTGGAGAGAGAGTTGAAAATCCTGAGCACAGTTGAGTTAAATTACGAATTGGGGAGAGGATATATTCAGAGAAAAATGAATTACTTCTTGGTAGTCTCCATCTCTCTTCTTCCCCTTTAGATGCATTAAAGTGGGTTTTGAACAAGAAGCAAAGAAGATGAAGAAAAGAAAATGAATAAGAGGATTGTAGAGTTGGAAGGGTCTGTTAATACAAGGGAGATAAAGGAGTCTGAAATAAAGAGGACAGAAATGACTTTAAGTTATAGAGCTTTTTATCACAGGCTTGAGTATCAGGCCTTAAGTTTCTTTTGAAAGTGGGTCTTTTTGAATTCATGCACAGTATCTCTAAACAGTCCCGGATCATTTTTAGTCTTTTGTTTTCCCAGGGTTTTTAGTGCCCCTAGCGCTAAAGCATAGTCAGAAGACAAGATGTAGGGGGGAGATGGAATGAGAATGAGGGACAGAGAGTTAGTGAAGGGCTTTGTGAATTTTTAAGCTAAGTAGATGTCACAGTAATAAATAATGTTTATAGGTATTTGTCATTTTTGCTATATTGTTGTAAACATATGAAATTTCATATTGAGTTGATTTCTGGAGCAAAAAAAGCAATCTGAACATGAAAGGAAGAAAGAGAGAAAGGAAGGAAGGGAAAAAAAAGAAAAGAAAAGAAAAGAAAAAAAAATCTCTACCCTAAAAATCACCAATCTCAAAGCATGTTAAGAATATCTTATAATAGATTCAAATACAGTTACAGCAGAAGGGATAAATATAGAAGCAGCTTTTGGAACTAGGAGAAACGTTTCCTTTACTCCCCCACCAATTTGTTGCTATTTATAAATACAGTGTACAATGAACATTCGTTTCATGTAAACCAATAAGCCATAAATGATACAGAACACCCTTTTTAGGCACTGTAGCAATAAGCTTTTATTTTCAAGAGGGTTGGCTACAGTGTAATCGTTTTAATGCCCCCTTCCAGCTGGTTAAAAACATCTTTCTGTTTGCCTTTTTTCTACTGCGGGGATTTAGTAGGAGTTTTGTTCTTTGAACAACTCTGTTGGAGGATTGATTTCTGGGCATCAAATGGAAGGAGAGAAGGTTACGGAAACTAAGTTCTGGGATATAATTTAAATCCTCTTATTTAATTTTGCTTCCTTTGGTGAAATCATTAAGCTTTTATTGCTTGGATGAAGTTAATTCATGAATCCCTAAGCTTTTATTGAATGCCTGAGTATGCCCAGCAAGGTATTTAGGGAGTCAAAAAAAAACATTTATTAAGCACCTACTATCTGCTGGGCACTAATACAAAGTAGGGCAAAAACAACAACAAAAAACCCGAAACAAAACAAAACAAAAACAAAGATAGTTCCTGCTCTTAAGGAATCCACAGTCTAATGGAAGAGGCAACAATATGTCCAAATAAAATATATACATATATAGGTGTGTTGTTTGTGTTGTTGGAAATACTTTCAGAAGGAAGGTACAAAGATTAGTTGGACTGGGAAAAACTTCGGGGGGGGGTCACAATGGAAATCAGATTTAGGAAAATAAATATGTGAGAGCCTGTTTATATTGTAACTAAAAACTGGGCTGTTAGGACATCACAGAGCCTTGGGTCTTGTATTACATATTGCTTTGTATTGGTTCTCTTTTCCTTGATGTCTGTATTATCAGATTATCCACTAAATATGTCTGTTATAATAAAGCATTTTTTAAGTTCCTAAATTCTGTCTCTAGAATTCTAAAGCTAAAAAGCTTTAGTCCCTAGAAGCTTCTCTTCTTATACTTCATTCATTCATTTATACAGTAAATCAACAAGCATTTATTAAGTTTGTGATATGCCAGGCATTGTGCTATGTATTTACTTCAGTGGCCAAGCCACAAATGAAATATTTATCTCTTTTTTGGAAAGATATTCTTTCTTTTGGGATAAAATCTATACTCCTCATTTTTAGTGTCCCAAGAGCAAGAATATTATAGATTTTGAGAAGGCAGTATTGTGGATACCTGAGGAAATAGATATTCCAGCTGACTGGAAATTTATACCAAAAATAATGGCTCTTATTGATACCACCTTTTAAGATTTTTCAAAGAATTCTCTTACCCACCCTGCAAAATAGATACATTGTTCCTATTTAAAGATGAAAACTGTGGCTTGAGGAGGTAAAATTCCCTAGGTCATCCAGTTAATAAATGGCACAATTAGAATTTTGGACCCAATTTTCTTCAAAATTCATTCTTCTTTTTATTATAGCACATGATACTCTCTTTGTTCAATAACTGTAAAATCATCACATACAGTCATCCTACTCTTAATAGAGAGAAAGAAAGAAAGAGGCAAGGAAAGAAGGAAAGGAAAGAAGGAAAGGAAAGAAGGAAAGGAAAGAAGAAAAGAAGGAAGAAAAAAAGGAAAGAAAGAAAGAAAGAACCTCACATACTTGAAGAAGTAAAATAATCCTTGCCCTTGAGTGGCTTACAGTTGAATTCAGGAGCCTTTAAGCTTTCTTGTGGCATGGACTTCTTTGGAAGTCAGATTAAGAATTGGAGGGGAGGCTATTTTTCAGTTAGAGGCTAGTAAAATAAAGATGTAGTTTTTTTTTTCCCCATCCAAGTTCATGCATCCTTCAGGTTAGTGATTATTGTTTTCAGTTGTTTGATTTCTGGCTGGTTCTTCATTATCTCATTTGAGGCTTTCTTTGCAGAAAAACTAGAGTAGTTGCTATTTCCTTCTCCCAACTCATTTTATAGGTGAGGAAATAGAGGCAAACAGGGTCAAGTAACTTGCCTAAAGTCTCATAGGTAGTAAGTATGTGGAGCTGGATTAATTTTTTAAAATTTAATTAATTTATTTTTAATACACATTGCTTTAGAATCATGTTAGGAGAGAAAAATCACAACAAAAGGGAAACACTATGGGGGAAAAACAGAAAAAAAGAAGTGAATATAACATTTGTTGATTTACGTTCAATCTTCATACTTCTTTTTCTGGATGCAGATGGCATTTTCTGTCCAAAGTCTATTGGGATTGCTTTGGATCACTGCACCACCGAGAAGAACCAAATCTTTCATAGTTGATCATTACACATTCTTGCTGTTACTGTGTACAATGCATTCCTGGTTCTGCTTATTTCACTCAGTTTCAGTTTGGCTAAATTTTTCCAATCAGCTTGTTCATCATTTTTTATAGAACAATAATATTCCATTACCTTCATATACCACAACCTATTTAGCCATTCCCCAGTTGATGGGCATCTACTCATTTTCTTTCTTTGCTACCACAAAAAGAGCTGCTACAAACATTTTTGCAGATGTGGGCCCTTTTCCCTCCTTTATGATTTCCTTGGAATATAGACCCAATTTGATAGCCTTTTTGCTCTCCAGAATGGTTGGATCATTTCACAACTTGTGGAACTGAATTTGAACTCAAGAAGTTTAGTCTTCTTGATTTCAGTGCCAGCACTTTATCCACTAAGCTACTCAGTTGCCTGGTCTAATTGAAGAAAGAAAAATGATAGAATGGCATTTTAAAATGCATAGAGTACTTGTAGACACAAGTCAAGATTATTTCACTGGTGAAGTTGACAACAATCATAAACTAATCAAGATAGATTGACAAACTGGAAAGAGGCAAGAGGAAGTCAACCAGGATTGTACAAGGCCTAGAGATCATGGCTTTTGAGAATCCATAAGGAAGAAATTGGGATTTCTAAACTTGAGCAGAAGACGACTTAGAGGGAACATGATTATTTTCAAATTGTTAAAAGTCTGTCAAGTAAGAAGAGGGTTTAGATTTGTTCTTCTTGACTCCAGAGGATAGAAGTATGGTAAAGGAGTAGGTAATTGAATTTAATAAGAGTAATGATTATGGTTAATGATTTTTTTTTGTTTGAATTAAGAAGAAACCAAATTCAGAGAAAAAGAGTATAAAAAGAATATTCTTGTTTTATTTGGTTTTACTTTTGAAGCAAATTGTAGTATAGAGACTTTCACTTTTCTTGGACATTTGAATGTAGTTTTTCATAAACAAAGGTAAGTCCAACCAGAAAAACACCTTGCATTTATTTTATTTTCAGCTCAGACATTTTTAGATTTAAAATAAATGTATACATGTGCATATACTACTATGAAAACATTTTAGATCTTAAATATTAGAATTAGAAGAGACCTTAGAGCTCAATTAGGCCAATCCCCTCATTTTAGAAATGAAGAAACTAAGGATTTAGATGGATAAGATTACCTTAGTTTTAAGTGCCATACACAAGCTTTTTGGTATTTACTACACTGAGTTCTCCAGTAGTCATTGGAAAAAACATAAGTATGTTTGTAGAAAGTTGTAATTAGCAGTTAATTACTCAGAAATCTCCTCTAATTTCTTAGCTGTTCCTTCTGCAATATAATGATTTTTGTGAGACATCCTTTTGTTTAAATAAATAGTAGTACTTTCTTTAGAATTGCTTGTTCATTTCCTCTAATTATGCACTACTTCAGAAGATCCCTGGTTTCTTTTGTTTGGTTTCTCTATCGAGCAGCACATATAAATGTATTCCAATTTAATATAAGGGCATTAAGTAATACAGAGGACTATAAGATTTTTTGAGGAAATGATTTCTTCCAAATGAGACAATAAAGGAATATTTCAAAGATGAGGTGAAATTCAATTTAGCAATGATTTAACAGAAATAACATTGAATGAAGGGGCAAGCCACCTAGGTTTAGTCCTATTTTTACCCCAAACTAGCTGACCTAAGGCAAGTTACTCAGCCTGCTTCCTTATCTATAAAATGAGGTCACCAAACCAGCTTCTGTATTCTAATTCATATGACTTTGGGTAGGTAGATTGCAAGCATGAAAGATAGTGTGAACAAAGTCATAGAGAAAGAAAGAGCAGGATATGAGGGACCATGGAGTATCTGATAGGTAGTAGCAAGAGGTAGCATTTGAGAAGTGGATTGGAAACCATGTTGTAGAGAACCTCAATGCTAGCCTAAGGAATATAATATTGCTATTATTATTTTAATTAAAAAGCATTTATTTTTCTCTCCTTACCATCCTTCCTTTAATTGAATTGGGGGAACTCATAAATATATGCATATTTGAGCAAAAAAAATTCCATATTTGCCATGTTCAAAAAGTTATCTTATTCTTTATTTTGAATACACTACTTTTCTGTCAGGAAGCAAAATAAGTAGAACCAGGAATACATTTTACACAGTAACAGCAAGAATGTGCAATGATCAACTATAAAAGGCTTGGTTCTTCTCAGTGGTTCAGTGATCCAAAGTAATCCCAGTAGACTTTGGACAGAAAATTCATCTGCATTCAGAAAAAAAAAAAAGTATGAAAATTGAATGTAAATCAACAAATGCTATATTCACTTCTTTTTTCTGTTTTTTTTTCTCCTATAGTTTTTCCCTTTTGCTGTGATTTTTCTCTCCTAATATGATTCATTAAGCAATGTATATTAAAAATAAATTAATTAAATTAAAAAAAAAAACTAATCTAGCTCCATACATTTACTAGCTATGAGACTTTAGGCAAGTTACTTGACCCTATTTGCTTCCATTTCCTGACCTATAAAATGATTTGAGAAAAGGAAATAGCAAATGACTCTAGTATCTCTGCAAAGAAAGCCTAAAATGAGGTATTGAAGAGCCAGCCAGAAACCAACAATTGAATAACAACAAACTCTAAACTGAAGGATGCATTAACTTGGATTAGGAAAAAAAATACATCTTTATTTTACTAACCTCTAACTGAAAATTAATCTTTTTAATCATTGTTCTGTTGGAATTGTGATTCATCATTGCATTGATAAGAGTTCTTAAGTTTTTTGAAGTTTTTTGCTTTTGCAATGTTTCTGTAATTGCAAAAATTTTTCTCATGGTTCTGCTCATCTGCACTGGATCAGTTCATAGAAGTCTTCTGAGGTTTCTCTGAAACTATACCTTTCATCATTTCTCATGACATAATATCATTCCAATATAGTTACATATCATAATTTATTCAGCCATTTTCCAATTTTCATAAACTCCTTAGATTCCAGTTCTTTGCTACTATCACTTGCTTTAGAGCTAAAAATGCTAGTTATAACAGTAAAATAAGAAAAAGAAATTGAGGGAATTAATATATGCAAAAAGAAAACAAAATTATTACTTTTGCAGATGACATTTAAAGAACCATTGAAAATAAACTAAAAGTAAGTGAAAAAGTAACTACTGAAAAATAGCATCATATAAAATCATAAATATCAAGCATTTCTACATATTACTAACAAAAATCAATAAGAAGAGATGGAAAAATTCTATTTAAAATAACTTAATGTGGAAGATATTTGGCAATCTCCCTACCAAAATACACATATGAACTATATAAATATAATTACAAACCCTTTATTTGGACCAAGTTTAAAAATAAAGATTTTAGTCAATGGATTAGATTAGGTAAACAACATTCTGAAGAAAATGAACTTGGTAGACATGTTCTTAATCTATCCTAATCTTGATGGCACCCCCCCCCCCCAAAACAACAACAAAACCAAATTTCAGTTGTGAGAATTATCCTTATTTGTTTTGTGGTTCTCTTGAATCCTAGCTTAACAGACTGTTTAGTCTAATTCTTTATTTTTCAGATGACAAGAGGCAGTATAGGGCATGTTGAGTAAATTGCCCAAGATCACACAGATTATAATAAATAGCAGAATTGGGATTTGAACCCAGGTCCCTGACTCTAAATTTGGTCCATTTTTCACCAAAGCATGCTATGCTAGTTTTTTTTTTATTATTCAGAAAAGGAAAAAAAATCACTTGTTTTCTCTCTTTCTTTTTCTCCCTCCTCTCCTTTAGGATCAGAGTTGAGCCAGTCTTTCTAAAACTGCAAATATAGCTGTTACACATATTTAATTTTGTCTGTTCAGCCACCCTAATTTAGGTTGAAGTGAAATCTATACAACGAAGCCTAATATCTCCAGATTCTGATCCCATAGAGATGTGGTCCCTTGCCATGGATGGCATGGCACAATGTAATTATACTGTATTTAAGCAAGTCAGCAGGCTCCACAGTATAATAAAAAAAGATAAAAGGACAGCTTGGCAAAATATGGGCAAAATAAAATAGGGAAAGGCACCAGAAAATTTCATCTTCTTATTGCTCAGTTATCAGAAGCCTTCCTCTATCAGAGGAGACTGAAATGATTATTGTCAGCTTCTATCTCCTCTGAGGGTGAAGAAGTAACTGATATTATTGTGAAATCATCTTTGTTAAGGACTCACATCCATTTCAAAACTGTTAGGGTCAATATAGAGAGTGGGCTCACTGAAATAATTCTGGCTCAATAGACTAATAGAAGAGACCCAATAGAAGCTTGCAATCTATGTGCAAACTCAGTCCAGTCATATCTTGATAATAAAGCCCATTTTCTGCTTCCTGTACTGCCCTTCATAACCAATCATGAAATGGTGTTGACCCAGCTTGATACTTAGCCTTATTTACCAGATGTGGCTCCAAAAGATTTCTGGCTATTTCAAAAATTAAATCCCTTCTCAAAGGATAAAAATGGACCAGCCCTAAGAAGATTGTAGAGCATATAGTATAGGACCAGAAGGCAATTTCAAGAGAAGTTTCAAAGTGCTTTATCAATGACAATATAGGATATGGTTCTTAAACCATATGGTTCATAGACTTCCCCTGGTTAGGGAGTCATGGGAGCATTGATTTATAGGTTGAAATAACCTTGGAGGTCATTGAATCTAACTCTTTCATTTTATAGCTGAGAAAGCTGAGACCTGGAGGATTAAAATGGTTTACCCTATGTCACTGGGAGTATATGGCAAGGAAAGGATTTGAACACAGATCCTCCTCCTTAAAATCCAGCACCTTTCATACTGGATTAGTTTAGTTATCAGCTGGTCTGCCCCCTTCTTTTGTTTTATATACAAGAAAGTGAGATCTAGAGATTAAATGTCTTATCCAAGGTCACACAGGTAAGAGGGAAAAGAAGTAAGGGGAAATAAGTATTTATATAGTGCCTGTTATACATCAGGCAATATGTGAAATGCTTTACAAATATTATGTCATTTGATTTTTACAGAAACTCCATGATTTAGGCTATTATCTCTATTATTGAGAAAACTGAGGCAGAGTTTTGGTAACTTGCCCAGAATCCCAAAGCTAGGAACTGTCTGGGGCTAGATTTAAACTTAGGTCATCTTTCTGTCAGGTCCAGTACACTTATCCTTGTGCTACACTAGCTGTCACGTAGTAAGGATCAGAAGTGCCTTTTGAACTGTGGTGTGCTGATTTCATGGCTATCACTGGTTTTGCTATACCATGTTCCAGTCCACCCTGAAATTAGTGTGCACTTCCTACAATGAGGTAGGTGTGTGTGTGTGTCTGTGTGTGTGTGTTAAGATGTAATCATATTTTGAATGATCGGTTTAAAATAGAAAAATCAGTCATAATACAATGTAGAATTGTAGTCTTGGTGTAGGAAAAGTTGAATTTGAGTCCCTTTTATAGAATTCTTAACTCTGCTGTCCTTGGTGCCTATTGTGATTTCTAAGGAATTAATCATCTTTAGTCCCCACATATCATGGATTTTAGGATTACCAGAGATCAGGAGTTCCACAATGACTAAATATGTTACACAAAGACAAAACTGCATAACAGGAAAAATTTGTTGTCAATGACCTCAAAGCTATCCTTTGAGTTTGGCCCTTCTCAATGCCTTATTTTCCTCCCATTTACTCCTTTTCATGCTTAATGAGGACTGACTAAAATAAGACCACAATCTCCTTTCTTTCTACCTCTTTAATACTTTTCTGTTTTTATTGCATCCAATTGGGGCCAGGCTTCCTGTGCTTTCTGAGGTGATGGTTAGCTAATCTAATAATGCATTTGTCACTAGACAGATTGCACAGTTCTGGGTGCATAGTAGGCTTTAAAGAAACACTTCTTGTCAGGCTGATGGCTTAATTTGTTCATCCTGCTTCCTATCTGGCTTTCATCTAAACTGCCTTTTTTTGGGGGAGGACTGCTCCATTAAATTCCATTTGCTTGGCTGAGTGCATATGTACTAGGGGCACTGAGGGCCTCTAAAGAGGTCGGTGAGACCTTTCTTTTATGACATTTCTCTTTTAGAATCTCCTTAAAAGCCTATAGCCTTCCTCTCTCATTCCCTTTCCCTTGGCAACTGCCAGCCCCTTTTCTCGGCTACCACCCTCCTACACTACTCCCATCTGTTACCTCCTCCTCACAGCCTCACACCTGACAATGTCCCACATTTCTTTTACCACTAGGTCCTTCTCTTTCCTATCACATTTGTAGTCACTGAAAAATGGAATTCCCTTTCTCTCCTCAGTGTTCTCCTCACTGAGAATCTGAGGAATTAATCCTACACCCCCCCAATCATGTTCCCTGCCATCACTAATGTCCCTATAAATTTTAGGATTCTGAAAGATCAAAGTTCTCATCGTCATTTCTTTGATGATTAAATATGTTGCACTGAGGCAGAATTGATGAAATTTATTTTGAATGTCTCTAAGTCCTTCCCTTCTGGATTGGTATGTTGCCCTCCTCCCATTCACACCTCTCCATTCTTGTTTAGCTCTCAATCTCCCCCTGCCCCCCACCTCTTACTTGTGCTGTTGACATCCCATCCTTCTGGGACCATGTTTTCTCTGTCTTCCAAAGTGAGTTAAGCTAATTTAATAATACATTTGTCATTATTAAAGCTAGCTTTCAAGATGGTCCTCAATTTCAACTTCTTGTTTATCCTGAAGTTTGCTCTGAAAGACACATTTGTGATCCTTTAGGGTTGTGCTTTTAATTTTTTTTCTTTCTTTCTTCTTTTTCCTCTTTTGTGTTCCCTGTGTACACTCCCTCTTTCTCTGTTTAATTTTCCTTAGCAAGCATCATGTTTACTTTCTAAACTACAGCCTTGTATTGATTTTCTTTCTGCTTTATAGGAGCAATTCATCTTGGTCCTGAATGCCTCTCCTGATAAATTATCCTTTCTCTCACTCATCTCCTCTTAGATTCTGCTCACCAAACCAGAAACCAAGTTAGTTTATCTGAGTTTTATCTTCTGCTGTGGAAGTTAGATGTGATTTCTCAAAGGATAAAATTTTTATATTAAGATGACTGCTTAGTTGATGTCAGGCATGGAACCTTGAAGAGGCGTCTGCATCCTAGCACCAACCATTTCTTGGAAGAAGAAAACTGTTCTAAAGCCCCTGTTTGGTTTAGGAACTTTGTGTTATAGGGAGTGAGCTCCATACAAGTTGGGAACAAAAGTTTCGTATGCAAGAATGAAAGTCAAATTTGGAGTCTTTGTCCACAAATGGTATTACTGGAGGACAATTTCCAAACTTCACCCTGGAATCAGAGAACTTGGATTCATATCCTGTCTGTGACACTAGTTATGTGACTTTGGCCTTGGTTTCCTCATTTGTCTCTACTAGGGTCTCTACTACATGGTCCCTGAGGTTCCTTTCACTATTAAATCTATGACTCTATGATTTTCCTTCTATTCCCTTCCCCTTATTTTTGTATTTATGAGAACCTTAGAGCTGTCCGCAGCATTGTAATTTCCCTGAGAACTATGTTTTCTAATTTCAGGCAAGCAGCTGTATATTCCTCTCCCCAATCTTGTCCAGAGACATATATGTTGACATTCACCTCTTTTCTTTCCCTTCCCATCTGGTAACTACTTTCTCCCAGTCCTTCACTGGGGCACAGAGTCTTCTTTGGATATGTTGGAGAGGTCCTTCCTTTCTCAGGACACTGATCCTGCTAAGTTTATTTAGCTGGGAGTGAGGTATGCTTGTGCTTCCACTGAATTCATCTCCTTTCCTAGGTATTCACATCCCAAACCAAACTAAACCAAACCAACCAACCAACCAACAAACAAACAAAAAACCCCAACCCAACAAACAAAGCAAATCTCTGGCACTATCCATCCTACTGGAATCTATGACCTATGTAATGTCTTCTGATTTTCTTTTCTTTCTGTTTTCTCTTCTTACTGCAGGAAGGCAATCTCTCGGTCAGGCCTCCAGCATTTGGCTCCAGTGCATTCCCTCAGCCTACCTATTGCCAATGGTCCAGCGAAGGAACCCAGAGCAACATTAGATTGGAGTGTAGGTGTTGGTTTTGAATTTAAAAAAAATTAAAATGTTTCACCACAATTAAATGCCTTTCCTATTCTCTGTATTATGATACCTTTGACTCATACCTTCTGTACATTTTTCAGATGGTAATGAGGGTGATTGATGTTCCCTGACTCAAATCTATATACAGTGTTACGTCGTTTAATGAATTTCTTGGAAAACATCATTTATATAAATCTTGTCCTACTTAAAAAGGCAGACCAAAATGATGTCTAACTCTAATATTGTCCTAACTTTATAAATCATTATAGTGTTATGGAATTTAGTACCAGAAGGAGTCTTTTAGAAGATCAGGGATGTCATTAGTATGATAGGAGATCATTAAAACCAGCCCTCCCTCCACCATTTTGCCAACAAGAAAACAACATAAAACAATCACAGAATTATAGAATCACAATATTTGAGAATTGTTGGGATAGGCTTCAGTGGACATCCAGCCCAATTTTAGGGCATCTAAGTGGTTTAGTGAATGGACTACTGGGCTTTTAGTCAGGAAGAACTGATTTCAAATGTTACTTGAGATATTTGCTAGCTATACGAGCCCAGTAAGTCACTTAGCTTCTGTCTGCCTCAGTTTCCTAAACTATATAAGGGGGAAAATAATAGCACATCTCCCAGGGTTGTGAGGACCATTTGAGATAATATTTAGAAAATATTTAGCACAGTGCCTGATAGATGATAGGTGCTTAGTATATAATGTTTCTTTTTCTCCTCTTCTCCCATACACAAAAGAAAGCTCTTTTATAATGAGGTTAAGTGAGTTGACCTAGATCACACAAGTAGCAAGGGGCATAGGCAAGACTTGAATAAGTCTTCTGAGCACAGAGCCGGTACTTTCTAAATGAGAGTAAACTATCTCTTTGGAAGACTAGGCTTGTATGTGTTTGCGGCTACTGCTCAGAGTATTACTAAGTGAAATGTGTTTGTTTCTGCTCAGCAGAAGAGAAATAATGCCCAACAGGGCAAACTTGCAAAGTATGATTTCTTGTTCCCACCCTTCTTTTTGCTTAATTTTTCTTCTTTCTTGATCACATCTCCTCCAAGGACTTTTCTGTTCTCTCTACTAGCAAAACAGTTGTTGATAGCTGTTGACCGATAAACTGACTGATCGTTGAGTGAACAAAGATTTCAAGGGATTTTAGGCAACGTCAAAATAATTGGAGATTTTTTTTGAGAAGGAGAAGGGATACAAGAAAAATTGAAATCATGCTGGGTTTCAGCTGAAGATAAATCTGATTTAAGCAATTCTGCTTGGAGATTAAGAGTTATATTGGATTATTTGCCATCTAGGGGAGGGGATGAGGAGAAGAGGGAAAAATTGGAACACAAGATTTTGCAAGAGTCAGTGTTGAAAAATTATCCATGCATATGTTTTGAAAATAAAAAGCTTTAATAAAAACAAACAAACAACAAAAAAAGAGTTGTCATAAGAGATGGCACCTCAACTCTTCTCCAACAGCAACCTCCATTCTTCTTTGGAGAGACTCAATTTAGGATTAGCTTGTTAAGACTGCTGGAGACTTAGTCTTAGGGATGACTGAGAAACAGGGAAATTTTCTTCCAAGACCTATAATACTTTGAATATATCTTTCTGGAAATCTACTCTTGTCTAGGGTGATCCACTTTTAGATTGTCTCCCTTTCCCCCCTCCTTCTTCCTTCTCTGATTAAGCCTTTCCCTATTCTTAACCCAATCTCTGTCCTTCCCTCCCTTTGTCCAACAAAACTCTCAGATATATACATTTACTTATTATATACATAAACATATATATGTATAAATACATACATATATGTTGTTTCCAGGAGTTTTAAATATTTTAATTGATTTTTCATATTATAATCTATCTATTCTGCTCTCCTAAAATGCTTTCCTAGCATTTTCTATTAGTATTGCCCATGATTATAAAGTTTCTGGCAAAGGAAAAGCATCTTATTGAAATGTTTGCTTTTTGTTAATTGATTTACCAGCATTGAGGCTTGAGAGAGCTCAAATGCTGCTTGGCTTTTTCTTAGGGTATTCAGGTAGGAAGCTGACCATCCCTTCCAGAGTTTTCTAGTGTTTCAAGTTAGTTATTGAATGAAAACTTAGGTCATAATAGCCTGCATTTTGACTGGGGAGAATTTCAATTCAATTCAATTTAATGTTTTAAGCACTTACTATGTGTCAGACATTATGCTAAGTGCTCAAGGATTCAGTTAAGAAAAAGAAGTACAGTCCCTGAAGGAGCTTACAATCTAATGGGGAAGGCAACTCACAGAAAGAAATTGTAAATTAGAGGAATACTGAGGGAGTTGGAAAAGTTCTAAGTATCTAAAACTTTATTAAAGAGCATGACATTGAAATTTCAAGTAGATCTGCTTATCAGGACAGGGAATCATACTCAAGTCAAACTAAGCTACAGATGGAAAGCAGAGTTAGCATTTCTCATATCTAGTCCCAATGCAGATGCACCATGTTATTTCTGGCTCATGTTCATGTCATACCACTCTCTGTCTCTTCTCAACCCCAAACCCCCATATATGTTTTCTTCTATTGGATGTAAGCTCCTCGAGGGCAGGGATTACCTTAATTTGGTTGTTTTTGTATTGGGGGGGTTGGGTGTCAGGAAAACTAGGTTCTAGTTTTAGCTCTATCATTAGCTAGCTTTGTTTCTTTGGATAATACACGTAGCCTCTCTAGACCTCATTTTCTTATTTGTGAAACAAATGTTTGGAATAGATGACTTTTGAAAATTTTTTCACTGTTACTATACCACAATTCTATTAGCTTTAAGTATATAGGTAGTAAGATTGGGTAAGGTTACGAAGATAGAAGTGGGCAATTAGCTTCAGACCCTACAATGGTAGCTTGGTTCATTAATAGTTCCCCTATGATTTGCATGCCATGAGTAACAGACTTCTCCAAAGATCCATAAAAGAACATATGAAAAAGTTTCATTTAAGCTCTAATGAAGTGCCAGGTCCTATCTCCATCTCTGATTCAATAATTTTTCCAGGACACCACAATGCCTAATAGTTCTTTGATGAATAAAAATTTAGAATATTCGGATCCTGAAAAACTGAATTTCTGACCATTAAGTGACTAGATAACATAGTGGATAGAGTGCTTAATCTGGAGTCAGGAAGATCTGAATTCAAATGTGTTCTCACACACTTCCTAACTTTGTAATTCTGGGTAAATTACTTAATTTCTTCCTAATTTTCATCAATTACAAAATGGTAATAATAATAATGTTAACATGTACCTCCCAGGATTGTTGTGATCATTAAATAAGATTATATTTTTAAACTATCTAGCACAGTGTTTAGCACATAGTAAATGCTTAAAAAAATGCTCGTTCTCTCCTTGTTGGATTAATTTTTTGCATGCATATATTTTATTCTCACAAAGTACAGTACATGCTACCAGAGAGCTCATATCTATTTTTCTGTTTCTGGTACAAGGGAGCATAGATTTAGAGTTGGCATAATCTTAATGGTTATCTCATCAAACTACCTAATCTTATAAAGGGAGAAACTTATACTTAATTATACTTTTTAAAGGGAGAGACTCAATAATTTACTCAGTTCATTAAAGTAAAATAGGTAGCTAGGTGATACAGTGGATTTAGCACTGGGTTTAAAATCAGGAAGATTCAGCTTCAGATAGTTACTATCTCTGTGATCCTGGGCAAGTCACTTAACCCTGTTTGCCTCAGTTACCTCATCTGTTAATTGATCTGGAGAAGGCAATGGCAAACCATTCCAGTAACTTTGCAAGAAAATCCCAAATGGGATTTTGAAGAGTTGAGCATGACTTAAATGACAACAGAAACAACATTCAGGTAGAAATGGGTAGATCTAGAATCAAACCAAGACACTGAGATTCCAGATCTAGAACTACTTCCACTACTACTTCCCCAAGATTCCCCCTTGACTGGGAATAGGAAAACCAGGTGAAGATGGTATAATGTCCAAATCCTAACAACCACAAACATAGGGAAAATAATCTTAGAGTCCAAGAAATGTATTCTGGTATCCACTCTCAGACCCTCTCCTTGTTCTCCAAATGTACATAGCTAATCCATAGGAAATCAGTGATTCCTGCTTCCCATATCACCCTAGCATCTCTAACTCTATCCTAACTAAATTAAAATCACCCAATGCCAAGTAACACCTACTCTGGGAAGATCCTTTCAATTACAAGAAATTGCACAGGAGATGGAATGAAAATATGAAGGATATAGAAGAAATAGTCAATGTCTTTGACTTTAGAAAACATGTCCACAACTAAACGATACCAAGTGATGATCATGATCTTAATGAGGACAAGAAAATACAGAAGCAGGTAGATGGCATAGTGGATAGTAGACGGGACTTACAATCAAGATGATAAGATTTTGAATCTTGCCCTGAACACTTAATTGCTGGATGAGCAAGTCATTTAAATTCTCAGCCTCAGTGTTCTAATCAGTAAAAATAGAAACCTTACAAGTTGTAAAAATAAAATGAGAATTAAAATGCTTTGCAAACTTTAAACCATAATCCAGATGTTATAATCTGTGACTTAACCTAATCTTTATGTAGTTTGCTCTTTGAGCTATTCTCACACCACAGTGAAGTAGCTGTATATTCTGAACAATAATGTATGTGTTTTCCTGGGAAATGACTGTTGATGAAGGCTTCCAAAGAAATGAGAGGCAAAAACCTGCTATCTAAAATATAGTTTTTATAGGAGCAAACCCCGATTCCTTAAGTGGTGATAGCAGAAGAATATATCGGTGGCTGAGGCAAAGACTGGTTTGTTCCACTGGCACTGTTACACACTTGTTGGATATTGCCATTGCCCCATCAAACATTGTTCACCAGGAACATGGAGCTGTGGAAAGAGAATTGGCTTTGTAGCCAGAGGACCTTGGATTAAAATCCTCCTTTTGTCATTTATTACTAGTATGACTTTAGGTAAGTGTTTTAAGCTTTCTGGGTCTCAGTTTCCTCATATGAAAAACCAAGGGGAGAGACTAGATTAAATAACTTATGAGGTTTGTTCAGCCTGTCTGAATCCAGGTCTGACTATGACTGGAAGATGTTTGCTCTTTTAGGGTTTCTAACACTATCTTATAATAATCTTAAAAAGTTATGGAGAATTCCTGGGACATATCTAAGATTTCAAGGTAAGTCAGATTGACTTGAAATAAGTACTTGTTGATGCCAAATAATAGAATGACAATTAGACTGAAAGTCCAAGTTCAAGTCTTTGCTCTAGCAATTTACTGGCTATGTGAGCATGGTGAGATCACTTGGAAACTTTATAAGTCTCTTCTTATATGAAAGGGGTACTGACATGGCATTACCCACCCAACAGTCTCATTGTATAGAGAGCACTTTTGGAACTTTAAAGCATAGTGTCAACACTCCCAAGTGTGACCTGAACTAGAAGAAAATGTAATTGGGAAATATTTAACAAAATAAATAAAAATATAGTAAAACATAGATGTTAATTAAAATGTGGTTTTCTAAGTCAGTATGCATCACACAGAGATCCTTGCATATGGTTCAGTGGCCCCTGTTTCTATTTGAGTTTGGCACTGCTTTTTAAAAATATTATATAAATGTGAGCTATCATTTGTCTTTAACATGTTATTTTAGAAAAAAATTATAATTTTGTTGTATGTTTGAATGGAATAGCAAGTTTTGCCTAGTCAATTTGCAGTTTCATGTGCAATCATCTTTTTATTGGATTATGTTGTAGAAATGCTTGTTTTATTCCACAATTTAAATAAAATTTAAAAAATAAAAGAAATTATTTTGAGGGCATGATCTTCCCTAATGAAAGTAGAATTAGATCATTAGCTTGTCTTGGGAAATCCAGAATAAGGATGGAGGAGAATTTTTAATTCTTTAGGAACTTTAGGATAAGGGAAATGTGAGATTTAACCCCGTAATTCTTAAACCCATGTGTATGGGCTTACTGAAACACGAACACTTATAGCATTAGAAAGAGGACATATTGAATGTTATTATAAACTGAATCCCACAAGACTATCTAACTGTGATTGCAAAGTATTTAATATATATTATCTTTTTTGAGCCTTAGAATGATATTCTGAGGTAGGTGGTATACTATAATTTTTTTTCCCCGATAAGTAAAGGGTGGTTCACAGATATCAAATGATTTGTCCTGGTGTTGTGACCAATAAGTATCATGCCTTGGAATTTAACCTCAGCTTTCTGACTCTGTCTAATCTTATTTCCATTCCATTATACTGTTTTTTTTATGATGAATATATAATTTATTTATTAAGCATGATACATTTCCAGATCTTGTGCAGATAGTTGGTTGATATTTGGTACAATTATATACTGAATATTATTCAATTAGGTAAGCTTGAATCCTGTATTTGAAAAATTATTGACTACACAGATATTTTCACTATTAGAATATTTACTGTTATGAGATATGACTCATATGTCATGCTTTCAGATGCATTTCTGTATTGCCCAGGGGTTGGGATACAAAACCCACTCAGGTCTGAGAAAGCCAGGGATGTCAAAAATCAGAAGGATACAATGCCAGTGAAATTCTGATTCTACAGAAGGCCTTTTTAAGGTCTTTTAACTGTGATCTAGTGGTTGTGAGTAGGATGGAAAAGGAGTGGGATGTTGGTGGAGACTTCATCCCTCCTGTTAGGCAATCCTGTTCTAGACAGGCTTGGCTGCTAGCTATAAATATAAATTGATCTCTTGCACTATCTAGCTTCCATGAATCTATGTGCCATCTCTTTGCTTGTCATGCCATTTCTTCTTTATTTTGTTTTGTAAAAATTGTTTTTGCTCCAGCTCTTGTGCCTCTTCCTCTATGAAGCAGACAAATATTATCTTCTGTCGAAGTTTTCTCTCCACTCCCACCCCAATCTGCTAGAGTCTTCCCCTCTCCAGATACATTTCATCAATTCCAAATGTATCTTTTATTTACCTTAAGCAATTTTCTCCCTCAGCACTTAGCATAGGCTTGGCACATAATAAGCATTTAATGGATACTTACTGACTAAATGATTGACTGATGAAGCCTTACCCCACCCCACTCCTAGCTCTTTTTTTCAAGTTTTATTAGATCTCTTTTCTTGACTTCTCTTTTTATCTTCCTAAAGTAAAGGCTAAACTGCTCAAGAAAATCCACTTCTTCCCTATGATATCTATCATAAAATAGGAACTACTTTCATTGACTTTTAAAGCCCTTCATAGTTTGTTTACAGACTCATTTCAGTGTTATTCCAAATGACATCTTCCCCTAAACTGATCTCTACACTCTTTATCTGCCCCCCCCAACCCTATTAATCTTCCCACTTTGGGGCTTTTCTTCCTCACTTCCATCTATCTCTTAAAAACCGTAGCTTCTTCTGAAGGCCAATTCTGCTGTTGAAAATTTGATACCTGAGAAAACTTTAAAAGTCCAAGATTTCCCTCCCGCTTCATCCAGAGCTATTGCCAGTCATTTTGATCTATGTGACTGGAGGAGAGTGCCTTTGAGTAGTTCTGCCTCACTCAAATTTACTTGCAAGTCAAGATATCACCTTGTGATGCTATTTGCCCTCTTCAAGAATGAATTCAAGAAAACGCCAACAATCTGCTGTCGCTTACTAAAGGAGACTTTTCTTCATCTCCTTAATTGTCCTTATTTATTTCCTTTTCAAATAAACTCATCTGCATGTATGCCACATGCTTCAGCCACAACTTTGTAAAATGTGAGCTCACTGAGAACAGGAATTTTTTTGGACTTTGAATTTGGATCCCCATCATCTAGCATGGTACCTTGCATTGAATTGTTTGGTGTTTTGTTCCCTCTTCTCACTTCTATTATAAACTCTTTGTAGGTCAGTATTATATCTTTTTGCTTCCCTTTTTACCCTCCTATAGGTTCCAGTAGAGTCCTATGGCCTTAAGTTATTCTCAGTAACTCGTATTAATATACTGATGAAATCTATATCACTGAATCAGGTGAAAGGGAAATTCCTTGGAAGATGATAAGTGGAACTTCAGCACTTTTCATTTATGACTTTCTTTCTGATAATTTTATTGTTCCAAAAGTAGAGAAGATAATAAAAGCAAATTTTATTTTGGATATGAATCTCACCAAGAGGAAAGAGCTGGTGTTTGGGTTGACATTAATGCAAACTTGAGGAGAGATAACCACTCCATCTTAGAATTTGTGATAGGAAAGGTAAGGAAATTGGTGAATATTCAAACATGAAGTCTAGTTTTTGGGAGACCAGATTTCAAAGGGTTCAGAAGAACAATTCGAATTTACGGACAAAATTTCTACAAAGGAAATTACTCAAAGAGGGATGGAAAACTGTTAAGAATGTAATTTTAAAAACACAAAGATAAATAATTCTAGTGAGGAAAAGGGGGGGATTTTCTGAACAGATTAGTATGGATGCACAGGGAACTCACCAACCAACTTATATTTGGAAGGGTTACATATATAAAAGATGGAAACCAGGACAAGTAATGGAGAATAAGTACAAAAACATGGCACAGCCCTATAGCAGCAGTGTTGGGAGTACTCAGAAAAGCTTTTTTTTTTTTTTAAACAAAAGTTATGTGGGGGAAAAAAGATTCAAAGAAGGAATAAGACAGATAATTAGTGTAAATGGTCCTATGATAACAGGTAAAAAAGATAACAGAGCTCTTGAATTTTCATTTTGCTTCTATTTTCTCTACCAGAGAGACTGATCTTTGGCTTGGGAAAAGTAGAAAGAAAATGGCTAATAGAAATTTGATTACTGAGATAAGTATAGAGAGAAAAGGAGAGCTCCTGTCTCCTTACTGCATTCAACTCAGTAGATTCTGATGAATTGTATCCTTGGGTATTCCCAGAACTGACACATCTTTGAAAGATTTTTGATCTTTGAAAGATCATAGAGAATAGGAGACCTATCTCAGAATTGGAAGACAGATGTCCTGATTTTAAAAAGGGTTTGGGGAAAGGGAAGAAAATCTATGAACTATGTACAATAAGCTTACCTTTGATTCCTGGATAAACTCCAGAATGTATTGCAAGGTTGAGTGAACATCTAGCAAAGAAGTGATGATCATCAAGAACTAGTATAGCTTCATCAAGATCGAGCCATGTTGTAGTTGCTTTATTTCATTTTTTAACAGAATTACTAGACAGATCAAGGAAATGCTGTAAACCTTATAGGATCATACATTTAAAACTCGAAGTAATTATGGAGAACATTGATAACCTGGAGAATATCCAGAAGAGAGCTACTAGACTGATGAAGAGCTTTTGAGTTTATGCCTGTGAGAATTGATTAAGGAAAGTAAGTGTGGTTACTCTGGAGAATAGAAGACATAAGCTCCTTTTAAGTATTTAAAGAACTGTCACTTAGAAAAGGAAGTATACTTAAAAACTTTAGTCCTAGAAGGGAGAGCTAGGATTAAAGGAAGGAAATAGCAGAGGAAAATTTGGAATTCATCTATCTATATGTCTATCTATATATTTTAACAATTAGAACTATTCAAACGGAAAATGAAATTACTCTTTTGTGAACTCCCTCTCACAAGAGGTCATCAAGTAAAAGTTAGATTACTACTTGTCCAATAGTGAAGAAAGAACTCTTGTTCACGTATGGGTAGACTAGATCAAAGCTCCTTAAACTTTGTGTTGTGACCCCCTTGGGATCTTGTAACTGAATGTGGGGGTCATGAAGAATTTGGTGACAGTAAAAAGTATAAAATATTCTACCAAGGTTTACTTCTTTATATAAAATTAAACAAGCATATCTATCTCATTAGTATGCAAATTTGCTTTCATCTTTAATGAATGGTATATGTATACCAAAGAATTGTTTTAAAATAAGTTTCTTTATAATTGGTTATCAATAAATATTTGATTTGTATACTTATATGCCAGGATCATGTAAAAATTTCTTGGGCAAAAAGAAGTGGGGAGTGGAAAAAGTATAAGAAGCGTTGGATTTGAGGACCTCTGAGATCCCTTCTAACTCTATGGTCAAGTTTTTCTTTTTGAAATGGTATTTACTACATTTCCCTTTTGACATTTTTCTTTTCAGTTTTGTCATATTTGTTTAAAGGAAAACGATTTTTTAACAATGGTGACAGGTTGACATTCCAGGTTGATAAAGCTCTTTCTGGTCATCTTCATTGTGACATTGACCTCTTTCTAAAGGAATTAAATCTTGAAGCTCTGGGAAAAACAGGCCAAATTGCCAGACAAAAAAACAAGGAATGGTCAGAGGAGAAACAAAAAGGATTTTGTCCTAGGTTTGAATCTATAGTTCAGGTTTCAAGGGAGTTACTTATTTGTAATTATGTCCTCTCTACTGATAATCATGTATTTTAATAAATTTGGTGTGCTTCTATCATGTTGGGAATGAAATTTGTATAGACAATGCTTTTTGTTTGCTGTTTGCTGTTGCAAGATGTAGCAGATAGTTTTTCACTCCTTTTGCATTGTGATTGTTCATTAGCTGACCTAAAAATGAAATAGGACCATGGCTTTGGCTACCAATGTCATTCCAAACAGCTTTAATCCCAGCTTCCTCCACTATAATCCCATCTATCCTTCCATATCAGAAAACTTCTTCCAACTCAGAGAACTATGAAAAATATATCAACACCAAATAAAAAACCCGAGATTCTAAATACAGATTCTCTTACCTTTTCCTGTTCTCCTTCCTGTTGCTATTTCTAAAAAAAGGCACCTCTCCCTGACAGGTAGGGAGATAGCATAATTTGGATGCTTACTCAAGTTAGTTCAGGAACAAGATTGGGGAAACAAAGTCTCAGTGCTGGAATTGGCTTAAAGTGGGTTATGAAACTAGGGCATCTTATCTTTAGAAACCTTGAATGAAAAGTCAGGAGGAGGAAGGGTTTTTTTAAACGTGTCTGTTCTCATTTCAGCCCTCTTTCAGGTGGCAAGCCCAAGGAGACCTGAGCTTGCTTTTCAGGCTTTGGGCCCTGACTTTTCTGTCATTAGCACTTTTGACATCAGGGTAGATTAAAGGTAACCAAGTAAATTCCTGTGATATTTGGCCCTTAGATAGAGCCCTGATGAGTAGAAATTGTACAGATTAGTGACCTTTGTGACTTAACTGAACTGATCAGTGATCTTGGGAGAGGGGAGAAAGAGAGGCAGAGGATACACATACACATACACATTCTCTCTTTCTCTCTCTCTCTATCTCTCTCTTGTCACTGTCTCTGTCTCTGTCTCTATCTGTCTCTGTGTCTCTGTCTTTGTCTCTGTCTCTCTTCTCCTTCTCTCTCTCTTTTTCTCTCTTGGTTATTCTTTTATTCATTTACCAGCAGCAGCTAATAGGGACATTTCTAGATGCTGAGGGGCAGTTAAGTGGAGCAGTGGATACTTCAGAATTCTCATCTTTCTATATTCAAATCTGGCCTCAGACAAAAACTGTGTGACAGTGGACAAGTCACTTAATTCCGTTTGCCTCAATTTCCTCATCTATAAAATGAGTTGGAGAAGGAAATGACAAACCACTATAAGTATCTTTGCCAAGAAAACCTCACATGTGGTCATAGAGAGTCGGACAGGACTACATAACTAGATCCTAACTGCAATTTCAAAGTCCCTCAAAGAGATCATTGACTCTAATTTCCTGCTTTTTAGGCAGGAATTCCTAAGCATTTCCATCATTAATTGAATCAATCAACCAATTAGCAAATATTTATTAAACAGATGAAGATAAAAAGACAAAATACAGTCTGTTCTCAAAGAGTTTGCATTTTTTGCCAGAAAGTTTTAGCAACTCTGCAACATCTTTTGTAATTTAAAAAAGAATAAGTTCTTAAGTAGAGTTTCTTTGTTAATGAAAATGGCTTAATGAAAGAACACTGCCGGTATTATATGGGGAAGGAGCACTGCAGCCCTGAGACAGGAGAGACCTGAGTTTGAATCCAGTTTCTGATGCTTATCAGATCATAATCATCTTCTGTATCTGATATAATATGCCTAGAAAGGAACAGTATGTAATGCACCAGAGCTTGAAACCCATTGCACATATAAAGATTTTTAAACAGGTTAAGCAAGACAATGTCAAATAAAAGTCAAATATTATTAATTCATCTAGAATATGTCCAGAGGCTTTTGAACTTAGAAATCAGCTGTTCCCTTTATACATGAGGAAACTGATACCCAAAGGAATAAAGTAGCTTGTTTATTGTGGTATAGTGAGTAATAAATAGAGCTGCATTCAGACAAGAACCTCTAACACCAAATTCTATGTCTGCTCTTTCAAATCAAAAATTCCATCTCTTAATAAAAGTTATTACCAAATATCCATTTTGTAATTTCTTTCCCATCAGTAAACAAAAACTATTGCCTGAAGCTTTTAATTTGTCATATATATATATATTTCTTATGAGCATAATAAAACCATATTTTAGTCTCTTTTCTTCTTTTTCTTGTTTTTCATAGGATATTTTTATATGCAGTAAGTTGGTTCAATAGATAGTATTGGGTCTGGAACCAGAAAGACCTTAGTTTGAAGCTTGCCTCAGACTCTAATTATGCAACCCTGAATATCACGTAACCTCTCCTAGCCTCAGCTTTTTCATCTATAAAATAGGAACAATAATAGAATCTACTTCATAGGAGTTTTTGTGAACATCAAATGAGATAAAATATGCAAAGTACTCTGAAATCCTTAAAGTGCTATGTAAATTTTTGCAAATGCTACTATTACTAGACTACCACTCCTCTTCTTCCTTTTCTTCCTCTTTTTCCTTTTCTTCTTTATCCTTTTCCCCCTCCTCTTCCTTCTCCTTCTCTTCTTACTATAACTACTTCTAACACCACCATAACATGAGCAGGAATGAATTCACTATCATTGTGTAATGGTGTTGGTAGCAATAGTAGTGTTCATGTTGGTATAGGGTGTTGGTGTTTATCCTCCTAGTCAGTTGTCAGATTCAGGCAGGGTTCATCTCATGATTAGTTTGTTTTCCAGAAGTTTTTCTGTTCATTTAACTGGCATATAGAGCATGTTTTCCTGTAGAAGAAATTTTTTAAACGATGAGTTGCTCTATCCAGCCCACAAAAATGTCTTTTATTCATCATGATGATGAACTACAGACAAATGCTAGTGTGAATTGGAAGATTTGTAGAGAAAGAAAGGATATGGGAGAGAACAGCAAGAAAGGAATATTTCCAATCCTTTCCAGAGTATGAGGCTCACCTTAGGTACCAATTTTAAGAAATTTTTTTCTTCATTTTCTTATATTCTTTCTTTGGGTCGAGATTCAGTCAGATAACTGAACCTTAGGCTTTCAGTTATCCTGAAATCTCATGGATCTAAGTTTTCTACTCAACCTAGATCTACCCTCTCCCACTCCCCAGACTTTTTCCTGTAAGTGTATTTATCTTCCTTCCTATGCCCCTTATACCTGAACTCCTTTCCTCTTAGCTACTGCTCTTCAGTAGGGAGAAAGCTGGGCATATTTACTCACTTATACAGGAGTCTGGTTTACAAAGCATATTTCTTCCCTATCAGAAAGGCACTAATGAATTCACACTTGTTGTGTGAATGACTAATACCACTCAGCAAAACTCCCTGGCTCTATTACTTACCATACAGGTGACCTTGGAAAAATAAGTTCATTTGTGTGGGCTTCAAATTCCTCAAATGGAAATGATGGAGTTGGACTTGATGATTTCCAAGGTCCTTTCCAGGTAGAGAGTCTAATGTAGCTCATGTTTATATTGTGCACTCTCATTTATAAGTGTTTTCCTCATAACCACCCTGTAAAGAAGTTTTTTCCAATTTTTAGATGAAGAGATGGAGACTCAAGTAATGTCCAAGGTAGTGCAGTTAGGGAGTGGTAGAAAAAGTAGAGAAATTCTAGTCTTATGATTCCAAGTCTTGGACTACAATATATTGTTTTTCTGATATTGGTTAACTTTTATATCAGGAAACTGGATCTGCCTAGATGTCTGGCCCTGGTGTCAGCTCTCTGTATTTTAGAGTTTCTCCCCTTCATCTTCATTTACTGTTTAGTTATGAAAGTCCTGTCTGACTCTTTGTGACCGAATTTGGAGTTTTCTTGGCAAAGATACTGAAGTGTTTTGCCATTTCCTTCTCTGGCTCATTTTACAGATGAAGAAATTGAGCTAAACAGGATTAAGTGACTTCACTAGGGTCTCTCAGCCAGTAAATATCTGAGGTCAGATTTGAACTTAGCTCTTCCTGATTTAAATCTTGTCATTCTTCCACTAAATCATCGCTTAACTGCTCTTAACCAATGAGTAAGCACTTAATAAGCACCTTCTATGTGCTAGGCACTGTACTAGGTGTGAGGATGTAAATACAAAGAATGAAATAATACCTACTCCCAAGATACTTTTAATGATAAAGATTAAATACACATATAAATACATACAAAATAATAAGAAAGGATTCAATATAAACAAATACAAAGTAATTAAATATAAGGTAGTTATGCAGGGAAATGTGGGCAGCTAGGTGGTGTAATGGATAAGAGTGCTAAGCCTAGAAACAGGGAGAGCCGAGTTAAAATCCAGCCTCAGAAATTTATTAGCTGTGACCTTGGACAAGTCACTTAACCCTGTTTGCCTCAGTTTTCTCATCTGGATAATGACCTGGAGAAGGGAAAGGAAAACCACTCTACTATCTCTGCCAAGAAAACCCCAGATGGGGTCATGAAGAGTAGGACATGACTGAAATGACTGAACAACAATACAGTTAAGGTATGAATGGTTGGGGAAAATGGGAGAAGCTTTGGAAGGATCAGGGCAAGTCCCAGTGAGCTGACCTAGATCTTTTAAGTGTTTATAAATCGTCAATTGTTTGACTTAAGTTCTGGAGATTAAAAGAAGTAAGGAGACTGTGAAACATCTGTCAGCCAAGCAGTATGTAATGGGAAGGGCAGGGAACTACTAGGGGAAAGAGAAGTCATCTTGGACATGATTGAAGATCTATAAAAGTTGAAGCAGAAGATTTTATAAACTAAATCCTAGCTTCTTAAACTGTGGTTTGTGATCCCATACAGGTTCTTGTAACTGAATTCAAGGGCCATAAAATTATGACTTATCAGTCAATGTTTGATTCGTATACATACATACATATATACACACATGTGTATATTTGCATATATACACATTTATAGATTTGTATACACACATATAACATATATATGTGTATATGTGCATATATATTTATATAAACACATATAACTTTTACATACCTATAAACCTGGGGTCATGTAAAAATTTCTTAGGCAAAAAGTGGAAAAGTTTAAGAACCTGAGCTAGATGACTTATCTGCACCAACACAAATGTATGCAGAAATATTGCTAATAATGCTATCAAGTTGACTCTTCCATTATCACTACCACCATCAACAGAATGGTCAGGACCACCACCACCACCATCTACATCATTGCATTTGCTTCTTAAAGTAAAAATTTGGGGACCCATTGTAATGGTGTTAGAGCACTATTTGAAGGAAAAGAGTGATTATTCTATGAAATACAGGTGAGAAGATGATATCTTTCAGGCATGAAGAATGACCAGTATAAATGCATACAGGTGGTAGATGGAGTTTTATGTTTGAGGAACTGAGAGAAACTCAGTTCAGCTGGATCACACTGAGTGTTGGGCTGGGTCTTATTTGGGGATGGTCAGCTGGGGACAGGTTGTGAAGGGCTTTAAAACTTTAACAGAGGAACTTATATTTTACTCTGAAGGCAACAGGGAGCTGCTGGAGTTAATGGAGCAAGGAAATGACATGGTCAGATCTCGATGACACTTGCACAGCTGCTGTGGGTAGCAATTAGCTTAGGTTATAACCATTCTAAGAGGCTCAGAAGGAGGGAACCAGAAAGCTGATCCAGCAGAGGGAGAGAAGCAGCAGCAGATTGTTGGAGAAGGATACATGGAGTTGTTTTGGAAACACCTTCTTGGATTGGCTATCACAGTGAGAATTGGATGTAACCTGTCTTCCTATTCGCCAGCTGGTTAATCAGATCTTGGCTTTCATTTTAGAAGGGCCCTTCTTTTTTTTAAAAAAATTTATAGTATTTTATTTTCCCAAATACATGAAAAGATAGTTTTCAATATTCACCTTTGCAAAACCTTGTTTTCCAAATTTTTTTCCTTTCCTTTGCCCCTCCCCAAGATGGCAAGTAATCCAATATAGGTTAAACATATGCAATTCTTCTAAATATATTTCCATATTTGTCATGCTGAGCAAGAAAATTAGATCAAAACATGAGAAAGGAAAAAAACAAACAAACACCAACAACAAAATGAAAATTCTGTGCTTCAATTCACTTTCAGTCTTCTCTGGATGTGGATGGCACTTTTTCATAACAACTCTATTGGAATTGTCTTGAATCATCTCAATTGATCATCACATAATCTTGTTATTACAATATTCTCTCGGTTCTGCTCATTTCTCTCAGCATCAGTTCATACAAGTCTCTCCAGGCCTCTCTGAAACCATCCTTCTGGTTGTTTCTTACAGAACAATAATATTCCATGACATTCATATACTACAATTTGTTCAGCCACTTTCCAATTGATGGGCATCCACTTAGTTTCCAGTTCCTTGCCGCCACAAAAAGAGCTGCTACAAACATTTTTGCACATGTGGGTCCTTTACCCCTTTTTATGATCTCTTTGGGATAGGAGATACACTGTTGGATCAAATTGCTATGCAATTTGATAGCTCTTTGAGCATTGTCCCAAATGAGGTCACAGATTGGTTGGTTCATTTCACAACTCCACCAACAATGTTTTAGTGTGAACAAGGACTCTTCTGACAATGTGGTTGTGATGTAAACGGTGATGTAGTGGTGGTGATGATAATAGTAATAACAGAAAAGGTAACTTGATAGCTTTATTAGCAATCCTTCTGTATTTATTCTGTGCTTCTTGTGTTGGTGCAAATAAGTCATCTTGCTTGTAAGCTCTTTTCCTAGAATTCTAATGGAATTTCAGTCACAGAGTAAAAGTAAAGGTGACTTCCCTTTTTCCTTGCTTCCCCCTGCTCTTTCCATTTAATGGTAATTGGTTCACAGATGTATTATAAATAATGCATTTAAACAGCAGTAATGCAGTGCTATAACACAGGACCTCAAGTCAAGAAGAACTGAGTTCAAATCTAGCTTCAGATAATAGCTATATGACCCTAGATAAGATACTTTTCCTCTTTTTCAAATTTCTCAACTATAAAATGAGAGTAATAACAGCACCTGCCTCACAGGCTTGTTGTGAGGATTTTTATGAGATATTATTTGTGAAGCACTTAACAGGGTACCTAGCACATAGTAGGCACTATACAAACATATATATTCCCTTTCTCTCCTCTTTAAATAGGCACTTTAAGTGCTTATTATCATGCCAAGCACTGCCAAATTCTTGGGATGGCATCTCTACTAATATGCAGTTCAGTAGAATCAAATGTAAGTTATTCTTGAGTCCAAGAAAATAAA
The DNA here is from genome assembly GCA_023553655.1 of Myrmecobius fasciatus. Lineage (NCBI taxonomy): Eukaryota > Metazoa > Chordata > Mammalia > Dasyuromorphia > Myrmecobiidae > Myrmecobius > Myrmecobius fasciatus. Next base: position 497,911 of record JAJPUD010000159.1, on the reverse strand, counting down.
CTTTTAAAATTTAGGATTGGAGAACATGGTTGAATATCAGTTGATGATTTTAAATGTATTTTAAGCTCAATAATGCACCATTCGTGTGATATGCCAGACACCCAAAGCTCATGCAGCCTTAGACAACATGCATGATAGAATATAGTAAGCACAGGGTAGTACTAATCCACAGATTTATCCAGAGGTAAATTTGTAGCATTGTGTGTAGTTTCAGACATCTTATTTTAGGAAAAACAGTGATAAATTAATTCATTCAGAGAAGTCTGACCAGGATGATGAAGGGACTTGAAACTATATTGTATGAGGATTGATGGAAGAAGCTAAGTGATTTTTCATCTAGAGAACAGATAACTTGGGACAATACATAATTGATTTCTTTAATTGTTTGAAGGGCTGTCAAATGGAGGAAGGATTAAGTTTGTTCTGCCTTGTTTCAGAGCTGACTTGAATTGAAATTGTAGAAAATCAGGTGTCAGTTCAATAAAAGGAAGAACTTCTCAAAAATTCTCAAAAAACTTCTCAAAAAAAATTCTATCCAGAAGTAAATTGGGCCTCCCTAGGAAGAAATGAATTAGTTCCTCATCCCTGCAGCTGTTCACTTAGGGGTTTGATGGCCCTCTACTGTGTTCTTATTAAAAGGGGTCCTAGTTCAGGTACAGGTTTCACTAGATAATCTTAGAGGTCCTTTCAGACTTGGAGATCTTGCAATTCTATGAAATTCAACAAATGTCTTAAGCATCTATATATATTTTCTAGACTGTAAGGGATTTCTTGTTGTGGTTGTCGTGTCTGACTTGACTTTGTGAACTCTTTTGGGGTTTTCTTGGCAGATACTAGAGTACTTTGCCATTTCGTTCTCCAGTCCATTTTATAGAAGGGGAGCCTGAGGCAAAAGGTTAACCCAGGTTAACATGGTTAATAAGTGACTGAGGCCAGATTTGAACTCAGGAAGATGAGGATTCCTCACTCCAGGTCTGGTGTTCTTTGCATTATGTCCAACCTCCTCATTTTAAGAATGAGAAAATTGAGGGTCCGCTAATTTAAAGTGACTTGCCGACCACATAGGTATCCTTAGAATGATCAGCCCAGGTGTTCAAACTCCAGAGACCATGTTCTTTCTCTTTTGTAGCACAGTGTTTCCACAACCCTCCAGGCCTTCCCAAAAGAAAATGATTTTGACAGTTTGATAATTGCAAAAGAGTGAGTCTAATGGCCCTAAAGTAAGATTTAAGTTCCCTACTTAAACTCAGAAAATGATTTTGCTTAAAAAAACTAACGATATCTTTTCAGAAATATGAATTTGAATTGTTTTCATTTCTATGAGTTGAGAAAATGCTTCACCCATGACTAAAATTCCAGAACCTGAATGAAAACAGGTTCTATTAGGAAAACCATAGTGTTATCATGTGTACATTTTATGGTTCAAGGTAGCTCAGGTAAGTTGACTATATGATTTCTTTCAAAGATATGTAATATACAGTCAAGCCTCTAGTATAATTATGCCAAAGGAAAAGCATAATAGCAGTTCTGGAGGCAGCTAGGGGGCACAGTGTATAGAGCACTGGGTTTAGAATCTTCCTGATTCTGTCATGAGCCTTCCTGGCTCATCTTCATAAGTTCAAATCCAACTTCAGACACTTCCTTGCTGTATGATTCTGTACAAGTCATTTAATCTGTTTGCCTCAGTTTCCTCATCTGTGAAATGAGCCAGAAAAGGAAATGGCAAACCACTGCAGTGTCCTTGTTATGAAAAAAATGCTGATTTGGGTTCAAATTCTGTCTTTCTTACTTTGTATCCTGAGAACTTGGGCAAACTTTTTGGACCTCAGATTGTAAAAAGAAGGGTTTAAACTAGTTGACATCTCAGATTCTTTTGGGTTTAAATCCATGACATGTGATCAAGAAGAAATGAGACAGGCTTTCTGGCATGGCTTATAGAATCATTCTCATAATTTTACAGTATATTTTATAGAATGCTTTTTTCTTTTTTGTCTGAGAAGCTTAGTTCATTTTTTCAAGAAATAGGCCTGATTCATCTGTCAAGCAGGAGTATATAAATTGCTGATGTTTAGTTGCTGTGACCAGCTTTTTCATGGTCTTAAGTTTTCATTTAGCAAGATATGAGAAGGAATATACTTCAGTGGAACCCAAACCCTTCAACACAGTTCATGTGGCACTTCAAAAATCCTTCACATTTATTTTGGACAGTAGAATCACACAGTTCTAATGACTTATAGCAGCCCTTCTTTTCGGGCTGGAGCAGATCCAGATATTTTGAAGTAGTGGTGAAAGCTCACAGTATTAGGAGGAATTGAGGAAACAATCCCATTTAACTTAGTTAAAAAAGTCTAACTGAACATCATATCTAAGAAAATATAACATTGTTGTTTTAAATTGAACATCTTGTGGTTAATGTAATGAATTAAAATAGCTTTATCCAGTAAATATTGCCTCTTTTCTCAGGACAAATAAGCAGTCTGGTGAAGCTTACAGGATCCTTCTTAGAATAATGTTTCTAAGTGCATAAAATAAATTATATAAGATTACAAAAGAAACTATTCATATTCAAATACAGTTGTCAAAATATTATTCCTGTGAGATATTTTGCATTATGTACTATAAACATGAATTTGCTAGGCAAAGACAATTGAGTCCATCCACTTTTTGAATTGTGACAGATTCCAAATTAGTAAGACCCACAAGAATGTGCTAATGACAGATTCCACTGATTCTTTGTACATATGGTTAAAGATACTGTTGTTCCTAAAGAGAAAACATCAGAGGGACCTGAGGCTATTTCTGTCCCAAATCAAACATAGCTTTGCAATTCAGCAGATTTGTATTTCTTCCTTCCTCTTTCCACAATTTTGGAAGAATTAAGTGGCAAATTTTTAATGTGGTCACATAAGGACTTGCCCATTCATTAATTTTTTTCCTTTAAAATGTTTAGATTGGGAATTTTTCCTTCAGTGTTAGTTCTCATGCTTTCATCTTTCTTCATACCCTGAAAGGAAAAAACAAAATAAAACTGGTCTTTTCTCTCCAGGAAAATGCTGTCAATGGAGAACACCTGTGGCTGGAGACCAATGTCTCAGGAGACCTGTGTTACCTGGGGGAGGAAAACTGTCAAGTCAAGTTTGCAGTGAGTGTTAGCCTCATACTTTCCTGACTTTTTGCATTTTTTCCTCTAAAAGAATAGTTAAGAGATGAGTTAATAGTTAAATGTCATTTGTTATCTCCTGGAGTATAAAGGGGACAGGGCAAGGATACAGTCCCCCCCTCCCCAATAGACAGCATAGTATTTAAGAATTAAGGTCATTTATGCCCTTTAGTTTTTGTGACTAAATCAACTGTGTGTGTGTGTGTGTGTGTGTGTGTGTGTGAGAGAGAGAGAGAGAGAGACAGAGAGAGAGAGAGAAACAGAGAGAGAGACAGAGAGACAGAGAAACAGAGGGAGACAGAGAGAGAGAAAGAGAGACAGAGAGAGAGAGAGAGAGATAGAGAGATTGATTGATTAGGGGTCTAGGAGGGCACAGAGCAGAGTGGAATGTAGTCAGAGACCAACTTACCCCCTCCATTTGAACAAACTCATAAGCAGAATTTTTATGTGGCTGGGTCCATTCTAGGGTGGAATGAGAGTATATATCTGTGTCTATCCACAGGCATATGTGCTCCTGTATTGGAGGGGTGAAAAGGAGTAAATGGCTCTAGAGGAACTGAGATTGAGTACCAATTTACCAGAAGCTCTGTAACTTCTAAAAGGCAAAGCCATATGGGGTGACACTATCATATGAATAATATGCTTACACAAATGCCTGTGCTTAAATGAGTTTTAATTGTTGTCACATTAAATGGAAAAGGACATGATTCCTATTATAAAAAAGTAGTTTTTGTCAGAGAAAACCTCATAGATATTAGGGGAGCTGTAGTCCTTAATGTCTAATTATTAGATATAGAATTATACATATTCAAATTAATTATGAGAAAATATGTAAAGGAAGATTAGACTAAGTTACACAGAGGAAAGAGAGACAATATTCCATTCTGTATGGGGGAAAAGACAATACCACAATATCTTAATGCTTTTGATATTGGACAATTGATATCATACTCTATTTCTTGATGCCTTGAAGAACAAATTATATCATTTCTCTCTTCTTGACGATAAGAAGAGAGGAAAATTTGGGGAGCAGAGTGAAGAGAACAAAGCATTTATTTTTCTAAGTAGAGTTTAAAACCTTTCCTTCCTGGAGGAGTTACAAGAAAATCTACAAATGTTTTTGATGCCTAGAAACTTCAAAGTTCCAGAAAGTTGAAGCTGGAATCATAAATTGTATAACATCTAGCAAAAACTTTGATTTTGGGTTAAAAGATTTGTGAGGAGGTTTAGTCTGGAGAGGAATCAGAAGTAGTGTAGACTAGTTTGTAAGCTTAAGAAGGTCAAGTAGATTGCTGAGTGCATATAATACAAGATCTGCAGTTAGGAAGACCTGAATTCAAATCCATTTTGAGACACTTTTCTAGTTATGTGACTGAGCAAGCCATTTAACCTCTGCTTGTTTCAGTTGTTTTATCTGTAAAATGGATATAATAATTAAATACTTTCCTTCCAGGGTTGTTGTGAGGATCAAATAAAATAACATTTGCAAAGCTTTTTACTAAAGTCCCTGGTACACAGGAGATGTTTAAAGAATCCTTGTTTCCTTCCTTCGTTCTGTTTAAAGACTAGTAAATTAAGTTTCTATTTTATCTAATGTTTTGTATTTCTTCAAATCTTGCTTTAAGTGGTGCAATATATTTAAATATAGTATTCTTTCACATTTGATCTCTTAAATTCTACTATACACTTAGCCTTTTTAAAAAAGTTTTTAAGAAGCATAACTAATTGGAGAAAAGTGTTATTTTCAATTAACCACTTCCATGGCATACCTAGTTATTTGGAACATCTTCAAAACATCAACAATCATCTGGCAACAGCTTACCCTAACTGGAAGATAGGAACTTAGGAGAAATTAAATAACTTCATTCATCTTGACTTTGTAAATTAGATAAGGATATGGTTAATATATAAGAAAGTGGTTTGTGAATCATTTATGGTGATATGGCAGGAAGACCTGTATTCAATTCTACCTCTTATACGTATTAAGGACTCAGACAATTACAAAACAAGCCTCAGTAGGCTTTTGGAGAGAGAATTTCCTTATTGGACATTTCCCATATTAGGAATATCACAGGTTGCTTTAAGAAAAACAAAACAAAATTGTACCAAAATCTACGTATCAAATTTGTTATTGAAAAATATTTTGAGTAAAAAAGCTCTAAACTGACTTTATTTGATTCCTGAGGGAAGAATTAGAAGCATTTGATAGAAATGGTAAAAACGGTAAATATCAGTTTGAAGGAAGAAAAAGCTTCCTAAGAATTGGAGCTATTGGGGGGGTGGAGCCAAGATGGCGGAGTGAAAGGGTGACTCTCTGCGTCCTCCTCCGAACTTCTCTCAAATCAACAATAAAATAAGCCTCTGAACTGATCTTCAAGTCAACGAATCAGGAAATATTTGGATACTGCTTGCAGATATCTCTGAAAAACTTCACATCAGGTTTGTCTAGCTTGGACAGAGGGATAAACAGAGGACTTTGGCGTCAGAGAACTCTGGTGGAGGCCGGAAGTGAGGGTGGGACTCAGCTCAGCTCAGACTGGCAAAAAACTCCAAACTCCAAACTCCAAATTCCAAACACCTGGAGTTTATCTGAGGCACTCCGGACACTCTGCCCTGATTGGGGGCAGGTGTTCTGGCAAACTTGCCTTGTTTAAGGAGTAATTCCGACTTACTCCTAGCCCCCACTGGCCCAGCACCTTAAATTAATTCGCCCAACCGCCTCAGGGCAAAATCTTCAGCCGGCCGTTTCAGCCCTTTTTTTTTTTCCCCTACCTTAAAGAGATATTCACGCTGTCTAAAAAAAAAAAAAAAAATGAAGAAACAAAAGAGAGCTCTCACCATAGACAGCTTTTACAAAGAGAAAGAGAAGACCCCAGAGCCAGAGGTTCCTTTATACATAACTCCAGAGGGAATCAGCAAGGACCATCACTGGTCCCAGTTTCAAAAGGCCT
>JAJPUD010000159.1:463102-486800 GCA_023553655.1 Myrmecobius fasciatus | reverse complement strand
ATGAAGGTGGCCTTGCTGTACCAGATCTAAAACTATATTATAAAGCAGCGGTCATCAAAACCGTTTGGTACTGGCTAAGAAATAGAGCAGTCGATCAGTGGCACAGGATAGGTTATCAGGACAATCTAGGCAATAACCTTAACAATCTAGTGTTTGATAAACCCAAAGACCCCAGCTTTTGGGATAAATACTCACTATTCGGCAAAAACTGCTGGGAAAATTGGAAACTAGTGTGGAAGAAATTAGGGCTTGACCCATACCTAACACCACATACCAAGATAAGATCTAAATGGGTTCATGATCTAGATATAAAGAGGGACTTTGTAAGCAAGTTAGAGGAACATAATATAGTTTATCTCTCAGACCTGTGGAGATGGAATAAATTTATGTCCAAAGAAGACCTGGAACTCCTAATTGAACACCAGATAGATAATTTTGATTATATTAAGTTAAAAAGTTTCTGTACAAATAAAACTAATGCAGACAAGATTAGGAGGGAAGCATCAAATTGGGAAATAATCTTTACATTCAATGGTTCTGATAAAGGCCTCATTTCTAAAATATATAGAGAATTGTCTCATATATATAAGAATTCAAGCCACTCTTCAGTAGATAAGTGGTCAAGGGATATGAACAGACAATTTTCAGATGATGAAATTAAAACCATCTCTAGTCATATGAAAAGTTGCTCCAAATCACTATTGATCAGAGAAATGCAAATTAAGACAACTCTGAGGTACCACTACACCCCTGTCAGATTGGCTAAAATGACAGGAAAAGATAATGATGAATGTTGGAGGGGATGTGGGAAAACTGGGACACTAATACATTGTTGGTGGAACTGTGAACGGATCCAACCATTCTGGAGAGCAATTTGGAGCTATGCTCAAAAAGTTGTCAAACTGTGCATACCCTTTGACCCAGCAGTGTTTCTACTGGGCCTATATCCCAAAGAGATCTTAGAAGAGGGAAAGGGCCTCACATGTGCAAGAATGTTTGTGGCAGCACTTTTTGTAGTGGCTAGAAACTGGAAACTGAAGGGATGCCCATCAGTTGGAGAGTGGCTGAATAAATTATGGTATATGAATGTTATGGAATATTATTGCTCTGTAAGAAACGACCAGCAGGACGATTTCAGAGAGGCCTGGAGGGACTTGCATGAACTGATGATGAGTGAAACGAGCAGAACCAGGAGATCATCATACACAGCAACAACAGTATTACATGATGATCAATTCTGATGGACATGGCTCTCTGCAACAAAGAATTCTCTCAAACCAGTTCCAATTGTTCAATGAAGAAAACCATATACACCCAAAGAGAGGGATATGAAATATGGACCACAACGTAACATTTTCATGATCTCTATTGACATTTGCTTGCATTGTGTTGCCTTTCTCTGATTCTTTTTTTTCTTGTAGATAGGATTTTTCTTGCATAACTTCTCAAGCATTTCAACATTATTAACATGTAGTGGACTTCCTGCCATCTAGGGGAGGGAAGGAGACTGGGGGTAAAATTTGTAATGGAAAGCTTTGTAAAGATCAATGTTGGGAAACTACCCATATACATGTCATACAAATAAAAAGCTTTAAATAAAAAAAAAGAATAATATTGAAAAAAAAAAGAATTGGAGCTATCCATAAGTGGTAGGGGAGGTCTCCAGAGGTAGTGGGTTCCTCCTAAAAAGAGGCTGGATGATTTTTCTCAGGTGTGATATAGAGAAGTTTCTTGGATTGAACTATGCAATGGATTGAACTAAATGACCTTGGCAGTCTCTTCCAATCCCCAGACTTATTCTCTTATCAGTATTCATGTCAGCATCATCATAAATCTAATCTTGTAAAGTGCCAGCAAATGCCACATGGGGGCACATTTGCTTTGGTTCTGTTCTGTTCTTGATGTTTGGCTGATCAGTTGTGAAAAGGGCTTGAAGAGTTTTTACTCTTTTTGAGTAAGGTTCCTTTGGAGACAGCTCCTTGGGCAAGAGTACCCCTTTCAACATGTGCCCTTTCCCATCTTAACAAATCCCATCTACTGAGGCAGATTTATAGACCAAAGTTTTTCAGAAATTGGAAAAAGTTCAGAAATATTTTAGATAAAAGAAAGTCCTGTTAGTTTTACTTTCTCTAAATCTTAAATTATCTGCCCATTTTAGATGTGCTTTAAAAAGAAAATGACAAATACAATGTAGTGGCAAGAATACTGGTCAACTCAGGGAATTGTACTGATTCTATTACCATCCTTACCATTAACTGGTTGACCTTTTGAAACCACTTCAACTTCATAGATATTTATTTTTCTGGGTTCTCAAATAAGTAGGAATTGGCCTGTTTTCCTTAAAAATCTTTAGACCTTTCTGGTTCTAAGATTTCTTCCTTAAAGATCAGATTTTTAATGAATTCATCAGAGGGACTTGTTCATAAGCAAATTTGTTTAATCCAGTTACACATTTGTGTCTTGCTGTCCTTCTCACAACTATGGTATAGGATCATACATTTAGAACTAAAATGGGCCACAGAGACCCTTGTCTATAACTGCTTCATTTTACAGATGATGAGACTAAGGTCTAAGAGAGGTTGTCTCTTGTCTAGCATCACACAAATAGTAAGTGTCTGAGGCAGGATTTAAATTTAGGACTTCCTAAATCCATAGCCATCACTCCAGCCACTGTACTACCTAGCTTCTACTGCATAAAATATAACTTTGGTAGAATGATGTGGTTTAACAAAGATATTCTTTGAATGTGGAGGATTGATACCTTCATTTTCCTGGGAGGGGAAATTAATTCCTTTAATGCTTAATCCTTAAATATTATACATTTGTTATAAATGGTGACACCCAGAACTAGGAAGTTTCGCACTAGCAAGTCATAAGAAAGTTAATGATGGGGAAAGAGACTGAGACCTATGTCCTTAGTATGAAGTGAAGGAGGGGCTCAGCACTGAAGATCTCTTAGTAACTTTCAATTTAGATAGCATTTTAGTGTCCAGTACTGCAAAGCACTGGGCTAAGAAATACTAAGACAGTAAGATCATAGATTCTAGAGGTCTCTTATCTTATACTCCATCATTTTATCATGTATTCATGTTCTGACAGTTACAACATGTAAATAGATAAATCACTAATATTTAGAGAATCAACACATGGGAAAATCAGTAAAGGCTTCTTATAAGCCTTACTTATAAGATTTGGATGGTAAACTGATGCAATTCTAGGATCAGGATTTAATGGCCTACTTGGTGTTTATGACCTCCCATGGCATCTGTCCACTGGAAAAGACTTGATAACCTGCTTATTTTCCATTAGAATGTGAGTTTCTAGAGGACAGGGACTATTTTTGTCTTTCTTTTATCTCTGGCAATTAGCATGGAACCTGACATATACTCAGTGCCCATTAAATGTTTGTTGATTTGACTTATATTACTTTTGACACAGATGGTATTTTAGATTAGTCACTGTTTTTTTCTTAGTTTTTTAATTTTGGAGCTACGAGTTGATTTATGTGCAGTACTTACATTAACAGTGTTGTGATGACACTACCCCTTTATCCTTATTCACTACTTTTTTCATGATCCAGGTGCTCAGTGAAGATGTTCCCTTAAAGGAATCAAATTATGGTCTCTCTCTCTCTCTCTCTCTCTCTCTCTCTCTCTCTCTCTCTCTCATTTTTTTTATTAAAGCTTTTTATTTGTATAACATATGTATGGGTAGTTCCCCAACATTGATCTTTACAAAGCTTTCCATTACAAATTTTACCCCCAGTCCCCTTCCCTCCCCTAGATGGCAGGAAGTCCACTACATGCTAATAATGTTGAAATGCTTGAGAAGTTATGCAAGAAAAATCCTATCTACAAGAGAAAAAAAAGAATCAGAGAAAGGAAACACAATGCAAACAAATGTCAATAGAGATCATGAAAATGTTACGTTGTGGTCCATATTTCATTTCCCTCTCTCTGGGTGTATATGGTTTTCTTCAGTGAACAATTGGAACTGGTTTGAGACAATTCTTTCTTGCAGAGAGCCATGTCCATCAGAATTGATCATCATGTAATACTGTTGTTGCTGTGTATGATGATCTCCTGGTTCTGCTCATTTCACTCAGCATCAGTTCATGCAAGTCTCTCCAGGCCTCTCTGAAATCGTCCTGCTGGTCGTTTCTTACAGAGCAATAATATTCCATAACATTCATATACCATAATTTATTCAGCCACTCTCCAATTGATGGGTATCCCTTCAGTTTCCAGTTTCTAGCCACCACAAAAAGGGCCGCCACAAACATTCTTGCACATGTGGGGCCCTTTCCCTCCTCTAAGATCTCTTTGGGATATAGGCCCAGTAGAAACACTGCTGGGTCAAAGGGTATGCACAGTTTGACAACTTTTTGGGCATAGTTCCAAGTTGCTCTCCAGAATGGTTGGATCCGTTCACAGTTCCACCAACAATGTATCAGTGTCCCAGTTTTCCCACATCCCCTCCAACATTCATCGTTATCTTTTCCTGTCATTTTAGCCAATCTGACAGGTGTGTTCTCTCTCTCATTTTTACTCCTCAGTAATTCTGGTAAAAATCTCTAAAATAGAGCTTAGGTATGTTTCCTTTTTAAGGTTTTTCTTTTAAATTTTTTATAATAAGCTTTTTATTTTCAAAATACATACAAAGGTAATTTTCAACATTTACCCTTGCAAAACCTTTTGTTAAAGATTTTTCTTCCTTCCTTCCCCCACAACTCCTCTCTTACACAGCAAATAATCCAATATAGGTTAAATATATGCAATTCTTCTAAACATATTTTCACATTTATCATGCTGCACAAGAAAAATCAGATAAAAAAGGAATAAATAAGAAAGAAAAAAAGCAAACAAACAACAACATAAAAGGGGAAAATACTATGTTGTGATCCATATTCAGTTCCCATAGTCTTCTTTCTACATGCAGATGGCTGTCTCCATCACAAGTGTATTAGAATTGGCTTGAATCATCTCATTATTGAAAAGAGCCACATTAAGGTTTTTCTTTAGGATGATCTTCCTCTTACCTACCTCTCTTCACCTTTCCTTCTTTCACTCTCCCTCTCTCTTTTATCTCTTGTCATTCCTTTCCTTCCTTCCCTTTTCTTTTTTTTTCATCTTCTTTCCTTTTCTTCTTAAAACACCTCTTGCTGGATAGGGGACTTTTGAACTTTTGTTTTCAAGACTGGAAATGTCATCTTTCCAGGAACAATCGACATTGATCTATGCTCAGGAGGGAAACAGAAAGATAACCAGGGATTCAGGCTTACTTATGCAAGTACACATTCCTCCTCACATTTATTTGTATTTGCAAATTGCTATATACCTGTTGAGGATATGGGAAAGGAGAGAAAGGAGAAAAAAACTTTCCCTCCATGTAGCATTGCTAAAAGATCAAGGACTAAAAAGTTCTGACAGAGAGTCCCAAATGAGAAGACTAAAAAGAAAGAGTTCTATTTCCATAGCTCATGTGGAGAATATATTCTTCTGTTTCACAGTCACAGACTTTCTGTGCCAGATCTTTGATATGAGGTCCAATCATGCAATAATACTATTTCATCCCAGAAAAGGAAATGTCCTTAGAGAGTCATTAGAGCAAATTTCACTTTTTTTTTTTAAGCAAGGATCCAGAGGCTGTGTCTAGCTTTTGTGTCCATTCTTTGTTTATGCCTTAGAATTTCAGAAAGTAGATTGAGGGCACTCAACTGATCAACTTCCCATTACATGTTATTTTATATCTCATCAGGATACCTAAATTGGGGCTTAGTCCTCTCCTAGAGCACCATCCCAAGCATGGGTGCAGCTACTTGCTCTTGTTCAAAAAAGCCAGGAGATTTGGTCCTGTTTACTAACCATTTATTAGCCCCTGGCTTGCTTCCTTTTCACTTTTAGGATTGCAAAAGCTTTTCCCCTAGTGATTCAGGATAATTTCTTCATCTCTATTTTGGTGTTTTTTTAGAACACCAGGTAGGTACCCATGGTAATAAATAAACCACTTTTGGATGAGATAGTAATAATGCAGTTATTTATATGACTGTCCCAATAAGACCTAGGAATGGATGCTCAGGCATTGGTCCCAAATTCCTTAGCTTATATTGTTCCCCATGCTGCAATTCTTTTGCCCTGACAATTCAAGCAATTGGATTCCTGCTCATCTTTTTTTTTTTCTGAGACATTTGGGGTTGTGACTTGCCCAGGGTCATCTTTTAAAACCGAACTCCACACATCATTTTCCCCTGGAAGCATTTTATGATAATGATGCTTCCCCCGTGGATCTCTCTTATTTACTTATTATTTATTATGTTATATTGAAATTATATGTGTGAGAGGCAGCATGGTATATTGGATTAAGACCAACCTTGGAAAAAGAAAGGACTAACTCAAGTCCTACCTTAAATATTTACAAAAATCACTTTATCTTTCAGTCCTTCAAGGACATCTCCAAGACCCTAAGTTATAGAGGAGTTGCTAATTTGAATTGGTGTAAGGAATTTGCACACTGGGACTTACTGGCACAGATGAAATCACAGACTTGAATCCAATTTCTCCCTCCACCCCAAGTGTTATTTGTATGTATGTCAGGATTCCTTATAGTATAGCTGATTACAACCAAAGTACTTTGTGATTAGCATTACAGTTTTGGCAGCAGGGCAAAGTGAAGTCCTCTGTCCAATCAAAATTAACAGATATTTATTAGCCACCTCTATTACTCAAGGTACAATGCAAGACACTGAAAATACAAAACAAAACAAAAAAAGTCCTAGCCATCAAAAAAAAAACTTACATTCTGCTGTTTCATTCTAGAATGAAACTAAATGTTAAACTTGAATTGATGCTTAATATTGTCCCAGATCATTTATTTCAGGACCTGCAGCAGTGAATAGTCTAGTTTAATTTGTCCAAATCTAGTAGGTCTATTTCATTTTGTTTTTGGAGGTAATCATGGTTAAGTGACTTACCCAGGGTTACACACCTAGTATGTGTGTAAGACCAAATTTGAACACAATTCTTTTGACTCCAGAGCCAGTAGTTTCCCCAAAGTAGGTCTGTTCTAACACAGGTGACTGCTTTTTGACCATTTGTCTATAAGAAGTAGGAATGTGTTCCTCTTAAATAAAATGACCCAGATGGATAAATCCAAAGGACATAAAACATTCTACTTTCAGCCAATTCTTTGTTCTCTGTGTTCTCTTTATAGATCATTGGTATTGCTGACCAGGCAAGAGAAGAAGGGATAGCTTCTGTTGTTTCCATGATTTGTGTTTTCCCAAAAGAAATCCTGAACTTGCCCCTTTGTTTCTGCAATACATTGCTTCTGGTTTCATCTTTAGAAGTCAAACAGAACAAATCTGATTCCATTTCTGTCTGATAGTTCTTTCAGTATTTGAAGGCAGTCATGTCTTTTTTCATGTTCTAAGCATTCCTAGTTCCTCCAACCAATAATCATATGGTATAATAACCTCAAGAGATTTCATCATTCTCCAGTTTATCAATGTCTTCCTTTGACTGTGTTAAATCCATTTAATTGCATTGATCAATCAGGAAACATTTATTAGATGTTTTCTATATTCCAGGCACTCTGCTGAGTACTGAGGATTAAAAACAATCCAACAACAAAAACAATCTTGCCCTGAAGGAGTTTATATTTTAATAAATAGACAACATATATAAATCAGAATATACAAGAAAGACAGCAGATGGCTGGTAACTCTAGAGGGCTTGGCATTAGCATCTGAGAGTGGGTTTGGAAAGGTTTCTTAGAGAAAATAGTACTTGAATTAAGTCTTAAAGAAACCTAGATATTTCAAGAACCACAAGTTGGGAGCAAGAGCATTCCATACATTGGAAATATCCAGTGCAAAGTCATAGGGATGAGGAATAGAGTGTTGTGTGGAAAGGGAATGTATGTGAATGATGTTGTGGAGAAAAAAATTAAAATGTCTGGTATCTGATTGGATCTGTAAGACGAACAAGGAAGAGGAGTTGGGGATGATGACAGTGAGTTTGTGAACCCTGAATCATTGGAACAATAGAAGACCCCTCAACAGGAAAAAGGAAGTTCAGAAGAGAGGAAAGTTTAAGAGGAAGACTGACGAATTTTGTTTTGAACAAATTGATTATGAGATGTCTACTGGATTTCCAGGTTGAAATATGCAACAGGCACTTAGTGATTCAGCACTAGAGCTCAAATAGATCTGGTTCTCACCTTCATTGAGGAAGCTAAGTGTTGTAGTAGACAGAGTGCCAAGTCTGGAGTCTGGAAGATTCATTTTCCTAAATTAAAATCTGCCCTCAGATACTTACTAGCCACATGATCCTGATCAAGTCACTTAATCCTGTTTGCCTCAGTTTCCTCATGTATAAAATGAACAGGAGAAGGGAAATGGCAGTATTTTTGTCAAGAAATTCCCAAATGGGATCATGAAGAGTCAACTGTGACTGTAAAATGATTGAAAACTAAATCTATTGGAGGTTATGTGATCCTGACAGAAAAAGTGAGAGGGAAAGTAAAAGAACTAGAACAGAGTCTTGGGGAACACTTACATTTAGGAGACATGATATGGATGATGAGTTGGAAAGAAAAACTAGAAAAGATTAGTCTGGCATATAGAAGTAGGATCAGGAACAAGCCAAGTCACTCAGAGAAAAAAGAACATTTAAGAAGAAAGAGCATTCATGGAGACAAGGTGGGCATTGGTGTCAAATATGGTGGAGTGATCAAGGAAGATGAGGATCTGGAAGAGTCCACTAGACTCTCCAAAGTCACCTTTGGAGAAAGCAGTTTCAATTGAATAATGATTCCAGAAACCAGATTTCAATGGTTTTAGCATTCAGGGAGAGGAGAAAATAAATGGAGACATCATTTTCAAGGCATTTAGGTAATAAAGGGAAAAGAGATATAGTATGATATTTTGAGAATTTTAAGGTATCTAGGGAGAGATTTTTTAATACTGTATTTTTTATTAAAGCTTTTTAATTTTCCAAAGACATGCATGGATAATTTTTCAACATTAACCCTTGTAAAACCTTGTGTTCCAATTTCCTCCCCTTTTCCCCCACCCCTCCCCTGGATAACAAGTAATCCAATAAATATGTTAAACTTGGTGAAAATATATGTTAAATCCAATATATGCATGCATATTCATACACTTATCTTGCTGCACAAAAAAATCAAATCAAAAAGGAAAAAAATGAGAAAAAAATAAAATGCAAGCAAACAACAACAAAAAGAGTGAAAATGCTATCTTGAGATTCACACTCAGTTCCTACAGTCCTCTCTCTCAGTGTAGATGGCTCTTTTCAGGGAGAGATTTTTTTTTTAAGGATGAGGGAGACTTGGGCATGTTTTAGGCAACGGAACAGATCAAAAGAGAGACAGGGAGACAATGAAGATGATGATGGGAACGATCTGCTGGGGAAGATGGGGAAGAATGGGATCAACAGCTCTTGTGGAAATTTTGGCATTAGAAGTAAAAGGAATTTCTCATTACTAGAGACTTTAAGTAAAGAGAAAGTAAGGGATAATCTCACAGGGGTGTGAGATGAGGTGGGGGAGAGAAGAAAGAGCCTAAATTTTGTCAGTGAAATGTGAATTAGTTCCTATTCAGAAAGGGCAGGGAGAAGAACTAGCCTGAGAGGACTGAGGAAAGAAACAACTCCTGTGTAGTGAGATAGAAAATCATTTAGGGAAGAGTAGTATTGTGATGGTCCAATTGAAGATTATAGGGCATTAATTGTATTATTGCCTTATCTTTTTCTCTTCACTTTTTTTTAAACCACAAAAGCATTATGAGAAAACTTTACCAAATGCTGTGGTGAAATCTAAGTAAGTTATATCTAAGACTTCTCCTTGATTTACCACTTTAGTAATATTGTCCAAAAATGGGAAATAAGGTTGGTTTGACATGACCCGTTATTGATGAAACTGCTGGCTCTTTCTAATCACCAATTTCTCTTCTAGATGTTTACTAACCATCTCCTTAATGATCTATTCTCAAAATTTTCCAGCAATCAAAGGTATTTAATTCTTTTCCCAGGGCATAACAATTGTGGTTTTGGGGGAAGTCATATTGACTGAAGGAAGCTTAAAAGTAGTTAAGGGATATAGTTTCTGGGATGTAATGATTGGTGGTGGTTTGAAAAGGCTCTGGAGGAAAACGTGTGATAAGGGGAGGTCAAAGACTCAAGTGAGGAAGTAATTGGCAGATTGGAATGGCAAAAAAGAAATTAAAAAAAGGGAATTAGTTGAAAGAAGTGAACAGATTTGACTTCTGATTATATGTCAGAATCCATGAAATGCAAAAGTAAAAACTGGATTTCTTTTTTCATCATTTGTCAGGTTTGCTTAGTCAACATGTACTCATAAAGTGGTCACAAAATGTAGAACACTGAATCGGGCCTTGGTGTAGCTACTGAAGATTCACAATTCTTCCTTCATTTAAGGAACTTAGAATCCAAACATGTTTTCAGTAGAAATACTTCAGTGGTCCCATATTTCATTTATATGGGATGCAGATACAGCACTCACGTAGATCACCGTCTCTCCAGACTTTAGGAGAGAATTTCATGAATATTCTTCCCTCTACATGAATAGACACAAATCATCACATAGTAGCCTACCTTTGAGGAATAAGCCTTTCCAAAGTTGACCAGCTAGAGCCTTCCATGAGTCTGTGTGGCCAGTTCTTGAAGCTGGTGAGCTTGCTTTACATTAGCATCCCTTTCAAACTGAATATCATCCTGCCTTAATGAAGTTTGTGAGTAGGACTTTAGTAGAGGAATCTGCAAAAATCAGTACAGATAAAAAAAAAGTATCATAGGATTAAAAAGAATGAGAAGAAGGGGATCATTTTAAAGCAAAAGTTCTTGAATGAAGGGGGCTCTCAATTGACATTTTAACAAAAGGGAGAGAATGTGAGATCTTATATTGTTCCTCTAGGCTAGTGGTCCATCATCTTTTTATGTTTTGGATCCCTTTAAAAGGATTAAGATTAAGATTTTAAGAGTCTGCTGAGGTCTATGTATTCCTTTTCAGAGGATGACAAAAGCATCTGGGTGATATGGTGGATAGATTGCTGGGCCTGAGTTCAAATATGGTTTCAGACAATTTAAAAATTGTGTGACCTTGGAAAAGTCTCTTAACCCCTATCTGCTTCAGTTTCCTCAACTATAAAATGAACATAAAATGGCAGCTAATCTCCACAGTTGTAATGCAGATCAAGTGATATGATACTTATAAATTACTTAGTATAGTGCCTAGCACATAGTAGGTATTTAATAAGTGCTCACTTTCTTCTCTCTCTCTTCTCCCAAAGGAAGCTAATGATACTGAAATACATTTATCAAATTAAAAAGAATGCACCTCAGATTAAGAAATCTCTGTATCTGGATAAAATCAGAAGTAATTAGGGGTGGGGAATGGATAAATAAAGACAGAAATGTTTTTAGCTGTAATTAAGAATATACATAGCCTAATCTAGGAGGGCATATACAAGCAAGATAAGAATGATTGATGAAGATCTCTAAAGGTTTACATTAAAGGAAGAAAGCTTATAAGAGTGTCTGATCAATCAAAAAAAAAGGAATTAATTAAACACCTATTATGTGCAAGACACTGCTAGGCACAATGACAAAAAATGAAACTATCCCTGCTCTTAAGGAACTTATGTTCTATTGGGGAAAACAATAAGTTCATATATATGTGAAACATAAAAATAATACAAGGTAGTTAGGGAAGGAAGGTCCTAGAAAAGGCCTAAGTTTCCTCATCTATAAGATGATGGGACTGGACTAGAAGATCTCTAAAGTCTCATCTTTCTCTAGAATTCCATAACTCATGATTTATAATTCAACAGAGAATCTCCAGGGTTTCTACAATGGTTCCTCCTTTCTCTCTTGAAAAGTCCTTAGTTTGCGGTTAAGGGACACTATCCAGAGGTATCAGGAGGCAGGGAGAGACCTCTCTATTTGTCAATGAAGACACAGGATCTAGGTTCAAACCCATTTCTGGTGCTTATTGCTTATGGCACCTCAATAAACCTCTTGATGTCTTGAGGCCTTAGTTTCTTCATTTTTTAAAATTAAGGGTTGACTAGACTGTCTCTATTCTAACTAAGACTATGACATTATAAAGTTTTTCACTATCATAAAGAATCTTTAGGAGGACAGGGAGGGAATGAGCTTTGGAGAAAAGAAAGCACTTCACCAACATGGAGCCCTAGACATCTGGCAGCTGGTCACAATAGCTATGTATTTTTTTTAAAGCAATTTACATATTATTTATATTCTCTTAGCCATATTTTTGATAATAATTAACAAGATAAATGATTCTTCTGGTGTCCACTGACATCCTGTAAAATATACTAATATGTAGTCTAATTACATCGATTATATTGAATATAGTTTGAAATAAATGATTATTGGCTAACATTTACAAATATCTTTCTATATCAATATATATATATACACATACATATATCACATACATGTACATATATACACATATGCATATACATTTGGATATATATATATATACATACACACATGCGTGTGTGTATGTTACATAGATTTTCCTGACTTCACTGACTGAAGGCTAAGTAGGTTAGATTTTATTTTTCTTCCCTCTCCCCAGAATTCTCTAGTACACTTAAAAAGTTTGGGGGGGTGTTTGAATTCTCTCTCACTGACTCCAGTTTCCACTAATAGTATTTTCCTAAGTGTAAGGGTTGATTCTCTGTACTCCAGTTTCACTTTGCTACTAGGAGTTAGATTAGCTCTTTTACAGAAATATTTCAAAATATTCAAATAATGGGGAAAAGGGAATAGAGCCCGGATGATATAGTAAATGCAGCAACTCAGCAAAAATATTCTATCGTTTGTCTCCAAAACACTTTAAAATATTTTTAGATCAAATTAAATCAAGCTTTGGAGTAGCAGAGCCAATAAAGGGTCGGAGTGAGACATTTTCCCAGTCTAAGATAATTTAGGAGGGTACCAGAAGAGGTCTCTGACTTTGGTGTTCATTGGGCATTGGGCAGCAGCCTGTGCAGTGGGCAGCAACTCAAAGAGAGGGTGGGGAAGAAGGCCTTAGAAGTGACTGTGACAGCAACAACAGCAGCTTCGGGAACTCTCAGCCCAGAGATGGTAAGGGAGTCAAGACAAACAGTCACAAAGAGATTATAGGTGACCCTGTGCTGGTACTGGGTCATGCTGGTACTATAATCAATTCTGGGTCATAATTCCAGGACAGTGAGAGTCACTTGTTTGTCATAAAGTATCAGGAGTCCTGGTCACAGTTGCAAAACAGAAAGGAAATCTAGTACTTGTGACTACAGGGGAGCAGTGGTATTTACTGGGTAAAGACCAGTATATAGTCCAGGAGAGCAGTGACCACACCTATTCCTGGATCACACCTCCTTGGAAGTATCAAAAGCTTGCAGATACTTAGAACAAGGTCTGAAAACAGCAGCATGAAAAAACCCCTGAAGTTTGGGATAACACCCCCCCAAAGTGAACAGAGCCCAACTAATTAGCAGACAACCACAACAAAAAAAGAGCTAGACTATAAAAAGCTAGTTTTAGGGGGCAGGGAATACCAAGACACAATCTTAGAAAAAGACAACAAGCAATGCTCAAAACTACAAGTGAGACCTCAGAGAAAAAGGCTAATTGGACTGAAATTCAACAAAAATTCCTGGAAGAGTTAAAGAAAGAGATGAATGGTAAAGGAGAAATTCGGAAAAGAAATGAGTGATGCAAGAAAATTAGGAAAAGAGAATTCACAGCTTGGTAAAAGAGACACAAAATATACTAAAGAAAATGAACAGAAATAAACAGAATTTTCTAAAGGTAAAAGAGGCACACAAATTCATTGAAAAAGGAACCACTTAAAAAGACTAGATCAAATGAAAAAAGAGGTACAGAAATTCACTGAAGAAAAGAATTCCTAAAAAGGATTGGCCAAATGGAAAAAGAAGTATAACAATTCACTCAAGAAAATAATTCCTGGGGCAACTAGGGGGTGCTATGGATAGAGCACCAGACCCGAAGTCAGGAGGACCTGAGTTCAAATTTGAACTCAGACACTTAACACTTCCTAGCTGTGTGACCCTGGGCAAGTCCCTTAACCCCAATTGCCTCAGCAAAAACAAAGAAACAGAGACAGACAGACAGACAGAGAGAGAGAAAGAGAGAAAATAATTCCTTAAAAGTTAAAATGGGGCATGTGGAAGATAATAGTTTTATGAGACTTCAAAAAACATTAAAACAAAAGTCAAAAGAATCCAAAATAGAAGAAAATGTAAAGTATATCATTGTAAAAGCAATTGATCTGGAAAATAAACTGAAAGACATAATTTCCTGAACAAAAAAAGAGTCTAAACATCATATTTCAAGAAATTATCCAGTAACACCGCCTTGATATCCTAGAATCAGAGGGTAAAATAGAAATTGAAAAAATCCACCAATCATCTCCTCCTGAAAGAGATCCCAAAATAAAAACTCCCTGGAATATTATAGCAAAACTCCAGAACACCCATGTCAAGGAAAGCATATTGCAAGCTGCCAAAAAGAAACAATTCAAATATTGTGAAGGCACATCAGGATCATGAAAAATTTAGCAATTTTCATGTTGAAGAAGTGAAGGGTTAGATTATTGTGTTCTGAAAGCACAGGAGCCAGGATTATAACCAAGAATAAAATTTCCAGCAAAACTGAGGAAAAATGGATTTTTAATGAAATAAAAGACTTTCTTGTATTCCTAATGAAAAGATCAAAGCTAATAGAAAATTTTACATTCAAACATAAGTCTCAAGAGAAACATATAAAGATAATCATGAAAGAGTAATCATAATTTATAATTATTCAGTTATATCAGACTTTTCATGACCCTGTTTTGAGATTTGACAAAGATACTGGAGTTCTCCATTTTCTTATCCATTTCATTTTACAGATGAAGAAACAGATAAATAGGGCTAAATGACTTGCTCTGGGTCATGCAGTTAGTCATTATCTGAGACTGGATTTGAATTCATGAAGATGAGTTTTACTGATTCCAAGTCCAGTGCTCTGAGCTCTATCCACTATGCCACTTAGCTGCCCCATATAAAATTAAATTGTCTATATTCCTATATAGGGAAACAATATATGTAACTCTTAAGAACTTTATTATTATTAGGGTAGTTAGAAGGAGATTACATAGACAGAGGACATGAGGGGAAGTTGATTATGCTAAGGTGATCTCCAAAATAATAATAATAATAGAAAGAAACACTGGGATGAAGGGGAAGGGAGAGGTAGAATGGAGGAAATTGTCTCATGTAAGAGTCAAGGAAGATTGTTGTAGTTGTTGGTCTTTCATTCTCAAAAAGGACCAATGACACTGAGGATATCTTTTATTAGTGTGAATTGGATTTAAGTGAAGCAGAACTGTGCAAAGTCATCAACCTCATTTTCCTCCAGGATCATCAAAGTCCAGTGACAAGACAAAAATCAAGATGACTAGTAATGGCTCAAGAGCAGAGGGTGATCTTGCTCTTTTAAGATTAAGATCTTTTTCAGGTCTCAATTTGTCTGAGGCAACACTCTTCATGTAGGAGCTCCTTAAGGGTTGTTATGAGGACATTCGAGGAAGCACTACCTATCCCAGCCTCAAGAGCTTGGAAAAGATTGTGCAGGGTTATGTCAATGTAATATTGCCACTAATTGAAATATACTTTCTCTCTCCCTCTCTCCCTCTCTCTCTCTCTCTCCCTCCCTTTCTTCCCTCCCTCCCCCTCCCCTCTCTTTTTCCCTCCTCTCTTTCCCTCCTTCTCTCCTTCTTTTCCTCCTTCCCTTCTTCCCTTCCTCCCTTCCCCTCCCCCCTCTCTCTGTCTCTCTTCTCTCTGTCTCTTTCTCTCTCCTTCTCTCTCTCTCCTTCTTTGCTCCCACCCCTTCTCAGTTTGTGTGTGTGTGTCTCTTTTTGTCTCTTCTCTCTGTTTCGGCCTGTCTCGATTTCTGTCTTTATCTCTTTCCATATATACATATATGCAATATAACATATATATATATATATATATATATATATATTTGTGATATGATTAATATGGAAATGTTTTATATGATTTCACGTGTATAAAGATATCACTTTTCTTGCCTTCTCATTGAGTGAGAGGAGGAAGAGAGAATTTGAAACTCAAAATTTAAAAAGAAAAGAATGTTAAAAATAAATAATAATTTTTAAAAGGAGGTATAATTGGGGCAGTTAGGTGGCACAGTGCACCAGCACCAGCCCTGAATTCAGGAAGACCTGAGTTCAAATCTAGCCTCAGATATTTAACATTCCCTGGCTGTGTGACCCTGGGCAAGTCACTTAATCCCAATTGCCTCAGCAAAAAAGAAAAAAAAAAGGAGGTATAATCACAAATATACAAACATACTCTACTTAACATGTGGGAGGCATAATTCTTTTCCTCCTTATACTTAAGTCCCTGAGTAGGGGAAGGAGATTGTATTCAGAGCTTAGCTCAATTCCTATAGAACATAGTCCCACTTCCAAGTCCAACCCCACCATGGAGTTGGAGCTCCAGGCATCAGGCTCCATCACACTGCAACATTTAGTTGCCTCTTGTATGTTGGTACAGACAGTCCTTAAAAAAGGAATTCCTTCTACCTGACTATCTTCAGGTAGTCATCTACCTGAAGACCTCCAGTGGGGTGGAATTCACAACTTCCACAGGCAAAATTCACTAGGCTTTCTGGAGAGCTCTGAGTCTAGGAGGCTTTTCCTTAAAACAAGCCTAAATTTGCTTTGTTTTGTAATTTCCACTCATTATTCCTGGTACTGCATGCTGGGGACCAACCAGAATAAGTTTAGTGGCTTGAATTAATTAAACTCTTCTAGATACTTATAGATTGAGAAGCCAGAAATGAAACAATTCTTATCTTTAAGAAGATTATTTCCTATATGTGGACACACACACACATACATGCATGTGCATCTCTCTCTCTCTCTCTCTCTCTTTCTCTCTCTCTCTCTGTCTCTCAAGTAGACTTATTATTTCAATGTAAACTAATTTTCTAGGTACTGGGCTTAAAAAGACAGAAATGAAACAATCCCTGTCTTTAAGAAGCTTATATCCTATATGTGGAGACAGCATGTATATACACACACACACACACATTTGCTTTACAAGGCTTAGAAATATTATTTTGATGAATGGATGAACAGTGATTTGGAAAGAGGAGAGGCTTAAATTATGGTGACAAATTAAACTGTTTCAGACATCCAGATGAAAAATGGTGGGAACCTGGATTAGGCTGGTGATGATATTAAGACAGAGATGTTGTTAAGATGGACTTGTAAGATTTGGCAGTTAACTGGATATGTCAGTAGAAGAAAAGTAAGAATTAAGGAAGACTCATGTTGAGAACTTTTGCATCAGAAAGGATAATGTGGTGCCCCTGATAGGAACAGGAAAGTTCAAAAATGTGGAAAATATAGTTAAAAATGTTTTTTAGGCATTGAAGTTAGAGAACGTCTTCCTTTTAAGTCTGCTCTTTTACAGGGCTTAAACAAAGGAAGTTTTTGAAAGAGGAGTGTAGATGTGGTTTTACAAATTGTGTTCCATTGAATTCAAAATTCACAGACTTAGTTTTCTACAGGAAGTATTTCTTTAACTTCTTGGATTTCTCTTCTGATGCTTTTTAATTTCTGTCCAGCTTTCTTTGATAAAAATAATTTTAAAACAATTTAAAATTAAGAAAGAAAGAGTAATAGTAACAAACTTTCTTCCTTATTTATTGATTTTAGAAATGATTGTGCTTTTATCTGACCTATAAAATGTTAAATGTGGAGTCAGGAAATCCACAATTCAAATTCTACTTTTCTCCTACTAGATTGTGGGCAAATGACCAAACCTCTATGAGTCCTTAATTTCTTCATATTTAAACCAAAGATAATAATACTTATAGTCCCAACTTCATAGAGGTGTGAAGGTTAAAAGAGAATATATGTAAAGCTATTTGCAAACTTTCAAATTCTATCTAAATGCCATTTATTGTTGTGCTATCATTTTATTCAAGGTTAAGTGGAAGAAAGGTAAAGGAGGAAGGTAACTGGAAAGTGTTTACAATTCCTTAATAATAGTTCAAGATAGGGCATAAAGCATATTGAAAAAGATTTCAAAGCTGATAAACTAGATGAGAAGTGACAGAACTTGTTTCTGGTGAGGACCACTATTCTACATACAAGAGAAATCAGGAGCCATACACAAATAAAAAGTAATTTTGATAAACCAACATCTACTTCATTTTTTCATTCAGAAAATTTCACATAAATAAAACAATTAAAGAAAAAATAGTCACATTGTTTTCATTTTCATCATGTAACAACTATGTGAGTGGAATTTGGGGGTCACATGATACAGTGGAAAGAATAATGAATTAGGAATTAGGAGATCCTAGTGGATCTGGTGGCATTCTATTTTTGTGACTTTTAGCAAATCACTCAACCTTCTCTGAGTCCAGTTTCTTTACCTATCTAAGGAATAGGGATCCATTCCACACATCAAATAATATAATTTTAGAAGGTTCAGAACAGAGAATTCCTTCCCCACCTGAAGTGACACAGTTACACAATCAATCAATTAATCATTGACTAAGGAGAGTAAAGTAGAAATTAAGATATTTTTCTACAACTCTAAATACAATGCATGAACAAATTCTCAATCAATTTGAGAACATTATAGAACTTAGCCATGCTATAAAGATTATGGATATCACTCAAAAAATTTGTGATTGGATGAATCAGTCATGTCCTTTGGGCCTGGATATAAAAACAAGTCAGTTCAAAGGTCCTCTACTCTAGCAGCAGAGTATTTCAGGTGGGGCGTTGAGGATTCCAGATTTAAGCTGAAAGTAAAAGAAAAAATAAGCTTCTGAGAAGAAAATTACTTTTCCAACCCATTGACTACTTCATTGGAGAAAAATTGGACTAGTAAGAAATAATGTATCTAGCCAATAAACAAAAGTACTAAGGACAAACACAGATAGGATAGTGATTTGAGGAAGAACGTAGCTTCAAAGAGACTGATCTCTTTATGGCAGAGTACCTCAAGAAAGGAGTAGATTTTGAGACCTGCAGAGAGCTGTATCCAAAAATATAAAGGAACTTTGTAGGGTTCTTGGCATGATTGCTAATGGGAAACCCACCAATGGTGGCTAGTGAGCTTTAGTTTTAGTCATACAACCTCATAGGGGTTACCCCACGGAACTCAAGATAGGAACTATCTATTGGGATTTCAACCTGTGAATGTGGAGAGTAGCACAGAGAGAGTGTTGGAGGTAATAATAAGGAAAGGATCATAATCCTTGCATTACTTGTCTCACAAGATGGTTGGTTATGAGAATGAAGTAAGAGAATATCTGGTATGTTTTATACATTTAAAGCATATTTTTGGAATGAGGGGCCCAGACTTGTGATTTCATAACTGTAGGGAACTCCTTTGTGAGAAAATTCTCTTTTTCAATTCTGATAGGTGGCTAGTTCCTTGGTTGTATTGAAGGATTAAGTCATAGTCAGTCCACAATAGGACTCGAAACCTGGTCATCCTTACATTAAGGACAACTCTCTATCCACCAAACTCACATTTTCGTAGAAAAGAAAAAAGATAGTCCCTGATCTCATAGTCTAATGGAGGAAACAACATGCAAACAATAATATATGAAAAAAATATGCAGCATAAATTGGAGATAATCATCTGAGGAAAGACAGTATTAAGATTAGGGGTACTAACATGAATGTTTGGATAATAAATGAGTGGTATTTATATAGTAATCTAATATTTGCCA
This sequence comes from Myrmecobius fasciatus, assembly GCA_023553655.1. Classification (NCBI taxonomy): domain Eukaryota; kingdom Metazoa; phylum Chordata; class Mammalia; order Dasyuromorphia; family Myrmecobiidae; genus Myrmecobius; species Myrmecobius fasciatus. The sequence goes on along the minus strand of JAJPUD010000159.1, from coordinate 466,962 downwards.
AGAGCTTTACAAACACAATCTCATTTGATCTTTACAAGAGACCTGTGAATTAAGTGCTGTGAATTTTAAGAAGAATTGATCCAGGATTGTCAATTGAGGGAGGCAATGATAGATAAATTAAAGAGCTGACAAACAGTAATGAGGACCAGATTATAGTTGGAGAGCATGGTTCTTTAGTGTGCTCAGTCTTCACAGCTCTCCTTTTCTTTCTGGACTATAGACTCCAATAGAAAGAATGGATGGGGGAGGGACAGCAATCTGGTTATAGTTCTGGCTGTTGTTGAGGAAAACATGGTAAAAGCTAGGGAAGTAGGGGGTAGTGATGAATTTTATCACATCATCTTAGATCACAAGGAAATTGGACATAGCCAGATATGGATTGGGAATAGTGCAAGCAAGTTTGGTTGGTTTGGTGAGAGATTGGGATTGATGAAAGGGAAGGAGATCATGATCAGAGAGAAGACCCAAGTTAGATGTCTCAGAGATAGAGCCATATTTTGTAAAGCTTGTATAGAGTATGGCTTTGTTGGCACATCACCTGTGTGGAGGTGTGGACAGTCAAAGAGATGGATGATCTGGGAGTTCATCGCAAAGGATGATGAATGTTAGGGATGATAGTGCAGATTGGAGTGGAAGAGAATGGGCCAGGGACTGAAGTCATATAACAAGGTAAAAAGTGACTCTGCTGAGGCTGTGTTTGTGTGTTTCAGGGCTAGGTTTGGGAGAATGGTAGACCACAGTGAGGATTTAAGGAGGGTGAGCTAAAGAGGGAGGATTTAAATTTCTAAAGAAGAGATGTAGGTAAGACCTTAGTTTGTTGTGTTGGTAAGGTTATGAGAGAAGTCAATTTCCATGGATTGGGCAATGGGGATGTGATGTTTTCAGGGGAAAGCTAAGCTTTATTTATAATACAGAAATGATGAAAATTAATTTTAAAATAAAAGAGGGATTAAGAATTATACCAGTCAGAGCAGGATTTAATAGGATGAAAGTGTGGGGAATTACTGTGATAAAGTTGGATGGAAACAAATCAGGGATGGGAAAGCTGGGTGACTCATTGGACAGTACTCGTCCTGAAGTCAGAAAGGCTTCTTTTCCTGAGTTCAAATCTGACTTCAGACATGTGTGTGATTTGTGTGATTCTGGGTAAATCACTTGACTTTGTTTGCCTCAGTTTCTCATCTGTAAAATGATCTGGAGAAGCCATTCCAATATCCAATATCCAGTTTTCCAAGAAAACCCCAAGTAGAGTCATGAAAATTTAAATATGACTAAAATTACTGAACAACAACAAAACCAGGGATTTAACCTGGATCTACCAACTTTTTAAAAGACAAAATATTTTGATAATTTTATCAATATAATTATTTTTTGTAATCTTATTTATTTTATGCCAAAGTGACAAAGGAACACACACAAAGAAGGTAAAGAATCATTGATTTAAATAGATCCAACTGAGATGAGAGATTTGTTCTCAGAATAATGTTGAATTCAGGATTGAACTGACAGAATGAGACATAGTATCTAGTTATAGTTTTCTAAGATATATGAGACAGAACTGAAGGGGTAAGTTGGTAGAAGAGGAAGAAGCAAAGGACTTACTTGGGGCACTAGAAAATAGCAAATAATGTCTAGCCAAGTAGATCATGACAAACAGACACAAAGAGTACCTTTATATACACAGATACAATCCATTTGGAAGATCTACATCCAAAATGTGTGCTCAAGTAATTGGTCTTCCATTTGTCTCTTCCATGCATAGGTTTTATAGGATGGCTGGATTTAGAACTAGAAAAATAAAAAAAGTTTACCATTGGTGTTTTAGTCACCTAGTCCAGCCTTCAGACTTCTAATTTTAGGGATGAGGGAATAAATCCAGAAAGACTGACTTTCCCAAAGTAGTAAGTAATCCAGAGTTTTTGATTCCATTTTCTACTGTACTGTATTGCTTTTGATTTTGTATTCTCAGACCACTATGAGCAAAGGAGTAATACCTGCTCATAAAAGAAATAGTTTCCTATAAACTATAGAAAATCATACCACTTTACATTAAAATAGACTAAAATGATCAGTTACTATTTGCCTATTATGTTCAGTATTCTAGGGGGAGATATAAAGAAAGTACAGGACATGATTCCTGTTCTTAAGGAGTTTCAATCGTGTAATAATTTGAATTCTGAGTGAGGGAGACTGAGTAAAGGAAATTTCTCCCCTCTGTCCAATTTTGTCCAATTTCATTCACTGTGACTTTTACCAGTTAACTTATGGTCTTGGAGAATCTACCTCTTCCTTTAGAATTACTTGTTTTATTTCCAGCTGTTCTTCAGAGCTGAAGAAAACTGCAAAAGACAATTCCCACAAAGCACAGTTTCCTATTAATACTATCCTGTCTAAATCTATCTGCACACCTCCCCAGGAATTCCTGAACTCTGTCATTTCACTGTAACTGTAGCCACCATCTTCCCATCCTTCCTTCTGTCACTGCCATAGATGCCTTCAGTCAAGGAGAAAGCAACATTGATTCCTCATCTCTCTGTTATTCAGTAATTATTTCTGTGGCTTTTCCTGTTCTCTGCTAACATAGGGTCTGGGGTATTTCCAAGTCCCTTTGTTCTCTTTCTGTTTTTAAATCTGCATTAATGCAAAAGGCTGTTGAATCCTTTTCTCAAGGAATATGTTATCTTTATGATGTTTATCTAATATGCTTAATTGCCCATTCATGACACAGTATTCCCACTGGCCTGTAAAGCAGTCTTTGAACTGATATTCTGTTGATTCCCAATGGAATCAACCAATGACTATTATCATTCTCCACCCTCCTTGTTTCTCTGGTAGAGGGTGGAAAAAGGAATTGGGGATAACTAGTTGAGAGTAGAACCTTTGTGACACAATCTACAAAGCAAGAAGAAATAGATAACAAGCCTTTCTAGATAGGGCAGAAGGGCAATGGAAATTCAGAATGGGTATAGGAATGAAGGGTACAGGGTAAATGGTGTTTTTCCTAATTTGAGGTCACTTAAAAAACCCAAAAAAATCTTATTAGCTGCTTTCATTCTTATCTTGAGTATCTCCTATTATATCTTCACATTATATTTGTGTAATTAGATCCTTATTCCTCTTTTAGCATATGTGGATAAACAAACACACACACATCCTCATGACTATTCTCACCTTTGAAAGAAATACAGCCTCATATAAACACTCATAATGCCTTCACATAATCTGAATCTGCATGTCCAGATACCCCGACAGATAAACAAATACATACGTTCCCAGAGGTGATGGGGATCTGTGGCTTGCTAGGTAGGAGAATGGGTGAGTATATAGATAGGGAGGGAGAAGATCAGCCCGAGGAGAAGAGTGGTGAGAGGGAATGAGTAGGTGGGTATGAAATAAGGGGAGCAGTCAGACGCCAGAATGCTAGTACCAGTTATGTGCTTTCTATTAATAGATGTACATTGCCTACTTTTTGTGGGCAGGATTTTAGGTTCTATTTTGGTCTCATTATTGTTTCATTCATGTGTTTTGCTTTGCTTATTTTTTCAGAGTTAATTAGATTTAAGTAGGTTGTATCCAAAATCTGGGAGGAGATAGATAACCTTGTCTGTCCTCCTTGATTCTGAAGGGCTTCCTATAAAATAATTTCTTCATATTTCAATAAAATGGCATTTTCTAATTTGGTTAATTAGTTGCTTAGATCATGATGATAATGACATACTAGGGCCTGTGCTATTCTTGTTTGTTTGTTTTTTTCATGATCTTGATCAGCCTGCTAATGCTGGTGGTTCTGAGAACTTCTTCCATGATGGCTGAAGTAGTGAATGATCTTTAATCTTTTTTTTTTTTTTTTTTTTTTTTTT
>JAJPUD010000159.1:447440-463002 GCA_023553655.1 Myrmecobius fasciatus | reverse complement strand
TTTTTGCTGAGGCAATTGAGGTTAAGTGACTTGCCCAGGGTCACACAGCTAGGAAGTGTCTGAGACCAGATTTGAACTCAGGTTCTCCTGACTTCAGGGCTGGTGCTCTATCCACTGTGCCACCTAGCTGCCTGAATGATCTTTAATCTTAAAGAGATTTGAAGGAAGATGTGATCCCCGTATTTAATTATTTTAAGGGTTGTAATATGAAAAAGAGATTAGCTTTATTTTACTGGACTCTGAAAAGGAAAATTAGAAAAAGGGTAAGAGCAGGTTTAAAATCAATTAAATGAGCCCACCTGAATATTCAGTATTCTTTCCTGCAATCCTTCAAACTGGGACTGCATAGCCATATTTTGAGTGTGCTTAAAAAGAGAATCCTTGAAACCCAAGAGACTGGGTTTGAACTAAATGACTTTTGAAGTCTTCTCTAACTCTATGCTTGTTAATCTAAATTGTACCACTGATCCAAAAAGTGTGAAGATAATGAGTGTGAAGATAATAGTAATAACTGACATTTATATAAAACTTTGGAGTATGCAAAGTTCTTTGGCTTAGCAGAAGACAGCACATTATAGTGGACTTCAAATTGAAGTTCTTCCTTTGACACATTTTGGCTGATGATCTTGTGTGGGCCAGTTAATCTCTGTTCTAGGCAACCCCTCTGACTATAAGATGTAGAGAAGGTGCTCACGTGCACTACTAGAAGGAGTTTCCTTTCCTGGGAGTTCTCTGTAGCCATGAAGTTGCATATGTAGTTCCTATCACCTTTACATAAATGATCCCATTTGAACTTCATAACAATTGTGTGAGGGAATTATTTTGATCATTCCAGTTTTATAGATGAGGAAACTGAGATCTAGGTTAAGTTAATCACCTTGTACCATGGATAGGAAGTATTTAAAGAAGAATTTAAACTCCAGTTTTCCTGACATCCAGCCTGGCGTTTTGCCTATAGCAACACACAACCCATCCCCACTACCTGAGAAAATTGTCCATGTACATACCACATGTAATAGTAGTTACATCTGTACATATGAAGGACACAATATTGTCTGTGCTCAGGGATCCTGGACATGGTTTTTTTTCCTCTCTTAGAAGTAGCTTCTAGGAATTGTGCAGGGGAAGATTTTTGTTCTATTTGAAGAAAACTCTCAACCACCTGCAGTTTCTGAAAATAAACAAGTTCCAAAGCCTGACTAGTAAAGTGCATTTTCCCCACTTCCCTGAGATCTGAACACTAGGCAGTAGCATGTGCAGATCCTGGGGTGTTTGTGGGGGAGAGAATAAATTCCCACTATGCACTGCTTTGAAAGCTATCTGGTGGCTTACTGCCAATCTCTGTGTTTAGTCCTGGCATTTGGATACCATGGAGCACCAACATTGGACCCAGGCCCCAGAACATACCAAAACAAGACCCATGTGTGAACTCCCATTCTGTCAGCCTTGACTGCCAATTGTCCAGTATAGCAGACTGATGATCAACACACCCAGATGGCAGTTTTGCTAGGCTTGGGTGCTAATTTTCAGAGGTAACAATGTTTGTGGCAGCGAAGTCCAGGAGGCAAAGCCAGCCTTCTGAGCTGTTTGGGTGCCAGCTCAAAGCTATAGCCTCTGGGAACTGTCAGAGCCTTCCCACTGCCCGTAGACTCTTCCCACTGGTGGGACTCATCAGGGAAATTAATGAATCTAAATAATGACTTGGGGAAATGATAATCTTTAAAAATGATTAACAAACACAATCTACAAAAAAAAAAGAATTGAGTCCCAACCTCTGGCTGTTTGGTTGGTGACAAAGAGCGAAGAGGAGGGAAGCTCTTGTTCAAATGAGCAGAAGCAATAGCTTGTTTTCCAGGAAAAAAAAAAAAAAAACGTAGAAAAGAATGGGTTGGGGAGAAGGCGCAGCTTTGGTGTTACTGTCTTGATAGTAAAAATAGAATCTAAACTTTTTTTTTTGAGGCAGTTGAGGTGACTTGCTAAGGGTAGTAAATGTTTAAGGTCAAATTTGCACTCAGGTCCTCCTAATTCCAAGACTAGGATACTATCCATTGCATTATCCCAGTGCCCCAGAATATAAATTTCTAGAGATGAATGACTGATATTTTAAAATAGCGTATACTTGAGTAGCCCTTTTTGTGGTGGTAAGGAACTGGAAATTGAGTGGATGCCCATCAGTTAGGGAAGGGCTCAATAAGTAAGGGTATATGAATGTTATAGAATATTATTGTTCTATAAGAAACGAATAGCAGGATGATTCCAGAAAGACCTGAAGAGACTTACATGAACTGATACTAAGTGAATTGAGTAGAACTAAGAGAACATTGTAAACAACAACAACAAGATTATGTGATGATCAATCCTGATGACTGTGGCTTTTTTCAACAGTGAGGTGATTCAGGCTGTTTCCATTCGTCTTGTGATAAAGAGAGCCATCTACCTCCAGAAAGAGAACTGTGGGGACTGAATGTGCATCATAACATAGTAGTTTCCCTTTCTGTTGTTGTTGTTTGCTTGCTCTTTTTTTCTTTCTCATTTTTCCTCTTTTTTTCTGATTTTTTTTCTTGTGCAGCATGATAAATGTGGGAGTATGTTCAGAAGAACTGCACATGTTAAATGTATTGGATTGTTTACTGTCTAGAGGAGTGGGTGACGGGAAGGAAGGGAAAAAATTTGGAACACAAGGTTTTGCAAGGGTAAATGTTGAAAACTATCTTTACATATATTTTGAAAATAAAAAGCTATTATTAAAGAATGTATACATGGAAGTGAATAGAACCAGGAGAACATTGTACACAGTTAACAGCAACATTTTGCTATTAACTGTATAGATGTAACTCTTCTTAGCACTGAAGTAATCCAAGACAATTCCAATAGACTTGGGGTGGAAAATGCCATTCTCATCCAGAGAAAAGAATTATGGAGACTGAATGTAGATTGAAGCATCCTATTTTCACCTTTTTGTTTTTCTTTTCTTTTTTGTTTTTTCCTTTTGTACTTATCCCCCCCCCCATGTAACTAATGTGGAAATATGTTGAAAATGATTGTTCATGTGTAATCTATATCACATTGCTTGCTATCATAGGGAGTGAGAGGAAAGGGAGAAAGGGAGGAAAATTTTGAACTCAAAATTGTATAAATATAAATGTTGAAAACTCTTTTTACATGTAATTTGAAAAAATAAAATGCTATTAAAATGGAAAATGTATCTGGTATTTTGCAAGATACATGGCAAATAATAGATATTTAGCAAGTGCTTGTTGATTCTTATTGATTTTTGATTTAGGGAGCACTGCATTTTGCTCTAGGACCAATTCTGTTAATTTCTTTTGGCTGACTCTGAGTCAGGAAGGAAAGGAAAGAGGGAAGTATTAGGATGTTGTTGTGGTTTTTTTTTTTCCTTTAAACTGGGAATTTTTTTTTCTAGAAGATCAGTTTTAGGATGAAACTGGAGTGTGTGTGTGTGTGTGTGTGTGTGTGTGTGTGTGTTTGTAGCTCTGTAGGTACACTGAGGAAACATAATTGATATTAGTTAATGTTGCTGTAGAGAGATAGAATGACATTGTGGCTAGAGGGCTTGTTTCAGATTCAGGCAGATTTGGATTCACTTCCTACCTCTGACATCATAAATAGGTCACTGAACCTCTCTGTGGCCAGGCAGCCCTTTAAGAGTGAAATTCTTATCCCTTTTTTGTAGGGGTTTGGATCACTTTGTCAGTCCTAAGAAATACCCCTTTTCAGAATTGTGTTATTAAATAGATAAAGTACATAGGAAACCAATTATATTAAAAATTTTAAAATAAAATAAAAATATTTAAAATTAATTTTGTAAAAAATTATGTCTCAGGCTAAGAACTATAGGTCTAAGACTTTATTATAGATGAATTGTCAGTCAATATTATTGGAGGGAGTTTCCACAATGAGAAGTAATTTTATATTTTATGTTATATATCCATTTGCCAAAATGGTATTATATTACATATTATTTATGAGTGATTTTGTATATTATGGAATCTAATTCCAGATAAACAAATATTTTTTCACCATCATCAGTATCCCTCAGCCTGTGAGGTTCATTTTGTTTAGGATGAACTAGAAAAACTATTGCTTGGGTTTGTAACCTTTCACATTAACTTCTCTTGATTTCATTTTCCTCACTATAAAATGAAGGGATTGGTCTAGAATGATTTTTTCTAGCGTCATTTCTATGATTCCATGAAAATTTTCATGTGGACAAGTATTAGTATTTGAGGGGATCAAAAAAAGCCTCGATCTTAGTGGGTTTGTGCATGTGCCTTTTTTGTGTGTAAATTTCTGTTTGTATCAGTGTGTATGATTACTTGTGTACATGCAGAAAGAATGTCTCAGCTGACTCTCGACTATCTGGCAGTCTCAATCCACTGCAACAGCTGTGAATCCAGAAGTTTGCAAAAAAAAAAAAAAAAAAAAAAGCATTTAGAGCCAGAGTGACAGAAATAACTGAGAACCAAGACTGTATTAAATGACTGTGCTTATTGGTTCCTTGTGACTGTTAAAACCAAGTCCCACTTCTCTCAAATATAATGACTAACAATTATATGGGACTTTAAGGCTTGAAAAGTACTTTATATGTTGATTTATTGAAAAATGGCAAAAGAAATAGATGAGATAAGAAGGAAAAAAAATAGAAAGTAAAGCAGAGATAATGGATGATAGCCAAAGACAAAATTGGTTGTAGAAGCAGTTATGGATACAGTATGAAGCCAATCTACTGACATTGACAGGATGTGATATCAGAACACAAAGATGTCCCTGAAGGAGAAGACTATAGAAAGGATGATTAGTTCAGTACTACTTGTGGCATTCATTGTGGAAGTAAGTTAATAGCTAGTTTTTATATACTACTTCATAAAGTGCTTTATAAATATCTCATATGCTCTTTACAGCAACCTTAAGAGGTAGATACATAATATAGATGAGGAAACAGAGGCATTCAGAGATTAATTGACTTGCCTAGAGTCATACAACTAATAAGTATTCAAGGCTAGATTTGGACCAAGGTCTTTCTGACTCAGTTTTGATACTCTACCTACTACATCACCAGAATATCTTAGAAACACTCAATATGCCCTAAAGAACATAATTCTATTTTAGTGTTACTGTAATGAAGGAATGACAGCCAATCTATAGAACAGCAATGTGTGGGCAGGCAAGCTAATCTATGCTCCCTTCAGTAGTTTGATAGGTTTTCCTGGCTTTTGGCTAAGCCATGATGAAGGCATGATATCCAATATGGCGCAAAGGTGAATGGGAGCTTTTTATCTCATGAAGCTGCCTCCACAATGTTTGTTTTGTACTTCCCCCCTCCAAGGAGGTCAGTTCTGGTTGATGAAGATACCTCTACAATGTAGATATACTTCTGTGAAGGGACAATAGTTTGTCAGGATCACATGTCCCAACACCATCATGCTTTCTTAGAGAAAGTGATGGTGATGAATGTATACGTTTAACTGACTTCAATTCTAATTTTACTTGGAAAAAAAAAGAAACAAAAAAATCTCAATTAACATGCACATCTTTAGAACTCATCTTAAATTTTCATTTTTATTAAAACCACTCTGGTAACTAGTCCTGTTGCTGTCTAAGCTAGATAACCCCTTTTTCTATTGAATTCAGATGGGCTGCTTCTAGATGTTCAGAGAAAAACTTTAGTTGATTTTTTTAGTACTCCTATTTAATCTTGTCACTCCTTTTCAGACTCTTATGATGGTATCTTTATTTATCACTAAAGGTTCTGAATGTCACCATTTTTGTGACTGTAGAATTCCATGTTTCTCAGACCACTCATTAGAAAGTTTTGTTTTTTCCTCTCAAAGGAATGGATTTCATAACTGATCTATAATTTTGAGTTTGCTTAGCCTTCTCATAGTGGAAATCACTATGAGAAATCACATAGTGGAAATCACTATGGAAATCTAGTGGAAATCACTTGGAAAGCTATGTAAATGATTATTTAATGTGAGCCATTATTTTTATTTACTGAGGCTATCTCTGGCATTGGCTTTGTTTACAAATTGTCTCAGAAAAGTTTCTTTAAAGTATCACAAGATTTAGTGCTGCAATAACCTTAGAGATCATCCAGTCCTGACTTTCCATTTTAGCCAGGAGCAGACTGAGACTCATTGAAGCTAATAAATTGCCCAAATCATACCGCTCATAAGTGTCAGAATGCAATTCAAGTTCAGTTCTTCCAACTCTTATTTAGTGCTTGTTCTTTTACATAAGGACTCATCAGAAAAAAAAATGAAATGTTTGGATAGCATATCAAATAGGTATCATTATGGTAGTAGAGAGTCAAGTCAAACTACACTAGTTTGGAATTGTAATCTGTACACAAGAAAACAAATGAATTATGTCTAAAGATGGAAAGTTGGGGGGAGGGAATTTATAGATAGTTTTTCAGATAAAGGCCTCATATTTCTAATATATAGAGAACTTTGTTAAATTTTTGAGAATATGAGTCATTTTTCAGTTGATAAATGGTCAAACGATATGAGCCAACAGTTTTTGAATTAAAAAAATAAAGCATTATGTGGCATATGAAAAATGTTTTAAATCATTATTGCTTAGAGAAATGGAAATTAAAAACAACTTTGACATGTCATCCATACATATCAGATTGGCTAAAATGATAGAAGGGGAAAATAAAAAAATGTTGGAGAAGATATGGAAAAATTGGGACATTCATATGGTTAATAAAACTGTAAACTCATCCACCCATTTTGGAGACTAATCTGTAATTATGACTAAAGATTTATAAAGCTGTATATGCCTTTTGATCCAACAATACAATATGAGGCCTTTTTCCAAAGATGATCAAGGAAAAGGAAAAGAACCTATATGTTCTAAAATATTTATAATAGCTCTTATAATTATAAAGAACTAGAAATTGAGGGGCTGCCCATCAGCTGGTGAATGATTAAACAAGTTGTGGTATATGACTGTTGTGGAATTTCACTGTGTTGTAAGATATTGTGAGCTGGTTGCTTTTAGAAAAACATGGAAAAACTTGTATGAAATAATGAAGAATGAAATGAGCAGAACCAAGAGAACATTGGGTATAGTAACAGCAATATTGTTTAAGGAATAACTGTGAATGATAAGTTATTTTGAGTTTTATAAATATTCAAATAAACTATAAAGGACCTATGAAAGAAGATGCTATCCACCTCCAGAGAAGGAACTGATAAATAGAACTATGCATAATATGGATTTACATATGCATACATATAGTACAGTTATATATATATATATATATGTATGTACATATACGTGGGTGTGTGTGTATATGAAAAATGGTGATCTCGAGTGCAGGGTGGGGAGACAGGGAGACATCTTGGAACCTAAAATATATCAAAAAATAAATTAAACTAATTTGAAAAAAGATGGAATCATTTAGTGAAGTGGTTCTCAGAATGCAGTCTAAGAACATGTAAGGGTCCCTGAGACCCTTTTTGGGGGTCCAAAAGGTGAAAACAAGATATCATTCATATATTAAAGCACTCCTCTATCTTCCAAGTATATATCTGTATAAGGCTAGATTTTCTTCATATACTTTAACTATAGCAACACATTACAGCAGATTGAATGCAGGAGACAAGAAAATTCAGCTGCTTCCTATTGAACCATACATTAATGAGATTTGTAGAAATATGTAAATAGTGCCACTCTTCTCATTAGATGTTTTAGAAAATAGCTATTTTCATTAAAATGTTATTAATATGTAATGCATTTATTGTTGCTATATATATGTGTATATATACATATATATGTATATTCTGTATAAATATACATATATATGTATATATATTATGTATATATATAAATATATATATATTTTTTGCTGAGGCAATTGGGGTTGAATGGCTTGCCCAGGATCACATATCCAAGAAGTGTTAAGTGTTTGAGGCCAGATTTGAAGTCAGGTCCTCCTGACTTCAGGAGTGATGCTCTATCTACTAAACCAATTAGCTGCCCCCTATTATTGTTATTTTTAAATGAATTAATAAGTACTTTTAAAAGTTGTTTTAAATTTCTAGTATGGTAAATACCAATAAGTGGAATTCATATAAATAAAATTTCATTGGAGTGCTCAATAATTTTTAAGAATATAAAGGAATCATGAGATAAAAAAGTTTGAGAACCATTGATCTAGACAAAGGATAAAAAAGTATGAGAAAATTAGTGACCAATTTAGGATTTGAAAAAGATTAATAGGGAATTAAAAAAATAATTGGCACAACATGAATTCATTCATAGTATGGGTTGCTGATCACATTGCTTGTGGTGCTAAATTGCTATTCACCACACCATGCAGATGGCTAAATAATACCATTTAGGTCATGTTCTATATCAGTGATTCCCAGTGAAAAGCTCAGTGTATTCCCATATGTCTGGTCTAATACTAAATAATAATAATAAGAAAAAATTAATAATAAAGATTTTAAGGAGGAAATGTCATTGACTTTGCCTTTGGTATTATCATTCCAGACTGATATAAGATAAAGTAGATGTGATTTTTAAAATAGAATTCAATTCTAAGCATAGTCTACCCATGAACAATTTTATTGACAATGAAACTGATCTGTTTTTGAGGTGTCTTCCAACTTCTCCTCAACAAATGGTACCAATTAAGTTTAAAGAGAATGAGGAGAGTTTGATGATTCTTGAAATGTTGAGGCAACTAGCTCCCATGAGATAAAATGTTTAGTGACTAGAAATTTTAATTGTTTTAGAGAAAGATGTCACATACATTCAAAATGTTATATCTATCTATCCTTTGCACAGTATCATAGATTTTGTATTTAGAAAGTTTGTAGGGCACACAAAGATGGGACTAATAACTTACAAATGAGTAACAGGATTCAAAAAGACCTTGACAGTATTGAGCATTTGGCTAAACTGAATAAGATGACTTTTAGTGAGCATTAATGTAAAGTCTTGCATCGGGGTAAAAAATCAACTTCACAATGACAAGAGAGGAGAGAAGTGGCTAAGTTTATCTTAATAGGGTCTGGTGGATCTTTTGTTGTTGTTGTTGAATTAAATCTGTCATGCCTGACTTTGTGACTCCATTTACAGTTTCTCAGTCAGGATACTGGAATAGTTTGCCATTGCCCTTTCTAGCTCATTCTGGCGATGAAGAAATAGCTAAACAGGATTAAGAATTATTTACCCAGAGTCACACAACTAATAAGTGTCTGAAGCTGGATTTGAAGTCAGTTCTTCCTGGCTCTGAGCTTATCTATCCACTGCACTAGAGGGTCTTAATGTAGACTGTGACACAATAGCCAAGAAAGTTAATGTCATTTAAGGTTACATTAAAGAAGTGTAGAGTCTAAATAGAAGGTGATATTTCTTTTGTATTCCACTTTTGTCAGGATATATCTAGAGTATTGGAGTTGGTTCTGTGTGCCACATTTGAGGAGGCACATTAGATAGAACCCCAAACCTGAAGTCAGAAAAACCCAAGTTCAAATTAAGCCTCAGACAGCTGTTTAAGTAGAAATTAATTTAATCTATCTTAATTTCCTCATCCATAAAATGGGGATAATAAATAGCACCTGTCTCCCAGTGTCATTAAGAAGATACAATGAGATGAAATTTGTAAAATATCTTGTAAAACTTTAAAACCTTATAAATGCTAGCTATTTTTATTTTTAGTAGGAAGAACAAAAGTAAACTGGAAAATACCTAGGAGAGGATGACTAGGATGTTGAAGGCTCTTATGATCATGCTATGTATAATAATCAAGTTGAAAGGATGTGAAGGAAGACTTAAGATGTAGATGATAGCTAGCTTTAAATATTTGAGGAGTTAGCCCTGAAACAAATTAAATTCTTTGCTTGACCCAAAAGACAGAACTTTGAACATTGTGTAGAAGCTAAAGAGAGACAAAATTAGGTTGGAGTAAGAAAAACCTAACAATTACAACCATCCCAAAATGAAATGGCTGCCTCAGAGAAATTGGGAATTGTCCTTTCCTGAAATGGGAGACCTTGGCCTTTTTAAGCTACTATCATTCCCAGGTTTCAGTTTGTCTGAGGTAATGCCCATTCAGCTATTACAATAGATAGGAAATGAAGCAAAAAATAACCTCTTTTATCTACTTCCTCTCCCCCAAAAAATCAATCTGGGAGGGGAAGACCCTCAAGGTTTTTGGCCAAAAAAGAAATAATTGCTAATTACACTCTCCCTGAGCCTTCAAAACCCAAACAATGCCCAAAATAGGCATGAGCTGGAACATATTGTTGGTCCATCAATGAGTGTCAGAGTATAGGCTTGGTCCTTAAAAAAAGAAATCTAGTCTGTAATGATATCTTGTGAGGTTTCAGTGATCAAAATTTATATTCCTTTGGGCAGAGGATTTGAAGGTTAAGAGTATGATTTCCCATGTGGACAGGAGAGAGTGAGGCTGATGACTTTGCCCAGACTTACCTCACTTAAATCCAATTGACTCGAATAGTAATTTTTCATGCAGAAATAATTTCAGGAGTATGATATGTCATCTTAGAGAATGTTCCTGGGTCATTAGGGATACAGAGTATTGTAGTTGTAGAAAATGACATATTAGAGAGAGAAGATAAAATGTTTGTTTACAAGAACATCATTTATTTATGTTTCTAGACTAAAAGAATTATCTTTTATCCAAAGAAAATAGGTGATGTAAGTGACCTATGACTGCTTGTTAGCTCTGAGAACATATCAGTGTCAGCTTCAGCTGATTTTATTTTTCATTTTTTCCAATATTACAAATCACATCCTAAATTTCCCCCAAAGCTTCAGAACATACCAGAGGATGCTCATCATATCCTTTGATGATGTTTTTGATAGAATAAGAGGGCCCTTAGTCTCATTTGCCCTGGAGTGTAGAAGTGAGAGCAGTGTCTCATGTGTACATTGTACTCATCTCATTAGAGCTCAAAGTACAGGAAGTCCCAGCATTAAAGACAACCCACTTATGTCTCTTAGAAATGACTGAGCCAGCTCAGGAACTCCTCTTCTTTGTCTGAAATACTCCTCCCTTTCCTTCATCAATTGGTCCTTTAATCAAACAACAAGCATTTATTAAATGTCTATTTTGTGCCAGATACTGTGCAACAAGGGATAAAAATATAAGGAATGAAAGAGTCAGCATTTTTAAAGAGCTTATAATAGTCATTAGAATCAGGAAGACAAGTACATATAAATGTGCTATATACATGTTTTTGCATATACATACATACATAAACACAGAGAAAATAGATACAAATAAATGTAAAAAGAATAAATACAAGGCAGTTAGGCAAAGAGAGTACTCTAAATTAGAGGGATAAAAAAGACTTCATGTAGAATATATTAGTTGAACTGAATCTGAAAAGAAGGGGAGGGGTTCTCTAAGGCCATTGTGAGGAGTGAGTGCATTCTAGATATGAGGGATCGCCCATGCATGGGCATTGAGATGGGAGAGAAGTACTATATATGAGGAATAAAGAGAAGACTAGTTTGGTTGGACTGTGAAGTACAGGAGAGCAAGTAAAGTACAAGAAACCTGGAATGGATTGGCTCCATTTGTGAAGGACTGCATCGTGTAACCTTCCGGCAATGGGGAGCTTCTGGAGTTTACTGATCAGCAAGTGACATGATTAGATCTGCCTTTCAGGAAAATCATTCTGACAGTTATGTGGAGAATGTACAAGTGGGGAAGTAGGTCAATTAGGAAACCTCTGCAATAATCTTGGAGAAAAGTGATGAGAGTGAGCTAGAGTGGTAACTATGGGAATAGACAAAAGAGGTTGGAATTAAGAGATAAGGATGTAGAAAACATAACAATTGGTACTTGATTGAATATGTGGAATATAGAAGAATGGAGAAGTGAACATGAAGCCAAGTTTAAGAACCCAGAAGAATGGAAAAAGATGATAGTGCCTTTGACAGAACTAAGGAATCTAAGAAAAGTGGCCTTTTGGGAAAGATAACTTCTGTTCTGGACATGTTGAATCTGAAATGTCTGCACTAACCACATCCCCAGTCCTCAGTTTTCAATTTGCTCCAGGTTTCCTGGTAGCAAAATTCTGGGGAACATCAGTAAACTTCTACTGATGCTGCTACTCTTCCCTGACTTCCTGTCACTGTCTTTCTTCCCCCACCTCTCCCTATTTCAGTCCTTAGGGAAGATGAAGCAAATGGGCTAGAGAAGAGAATAGGGAAGAACAAATGACACTGATGAAAATTTTCATTATTCTGCCAGAGCTTTCTCTCAGGGAATTTTGGGGATGCCCATATGAAACTCTGGGTGTTTCACATTATGATAGATTATAAATTTCTTGAAGGTAGAGATTATTTTATTTTTGCTGTATAAGTGCTCCTAGTACTACTGGAACATTTTTTGGAATCCATACTTGTGATTTTATTGGGGTAAGTGTGTGTGGGGGACTGGCTAATGGGAGACCCATATTTAGAGAATGTGTGGTGTAGTGCTGCTGTGTCCCTAGCTAGACAGGAGAGAGAGGCTTTTTTGGGTCAAGTTAGCATTTTCTGAGTGTGCACCGAGTTCTGGCCCAGCAGCTAATCAATAGGCCAGCAACAGTCATGGACTATCTACATATGCTCTAAAATAGAGAGCAAGAGTTCTTCAGTAGAAAAGCTATGAAGCAGACTCACTGAACCTCCTCTCTGGGGATGCAGCATTGAGAATAATGCACTGATACTCAGATGATGGACTTTCCATTGTCCAGTCTCTATCTCATCTTGCACATGGATCTTTCAGTGTGGAAACTCCCTCTTATAATACAGATCAGTGGTATGCTATAATCTATAGTTTTGTTATATTACCTGGGGATGAGGGACATAACTTCAATAAAATAAATGCAGTGAACAACTACACAAACCAAATCAAAGTAAATGTAACAGATTTATAAAGATCAAGCAAGATTGGAATGAAGAGATATGAGAGTACATCTCCAATGCACCCCTTTGTGAAGGTGGGAGCTCCACAAATGTTAGATATTGCATGTTTTTGGAGTTTTTCAATGTATTGATCATAGGGCTGAAACTAAAAGCTATTTTTTAATAATATGGGACAGCTCTCTGGGAGGGAAGGTGGGATAGATATTTAGGATAACTATGATGATATAAGAAATAGAAGCAATCAGTAAAAACTCATTTTTTAAAATGTCGTAGGGGCACTAAAAGGTTAAGTGATGAGTTATGTTTCATATAAAGGGTATGAGTTAGAAATAGGCTTAAATCAAGTTTCTTTGACCTAGTATCAACTGTACAGCCATAATGCCTCTGCTATTACTCATCTGGAATACAATTAAATGTCTGATAGTTGTTGAATTTAATCATATGTGTACTTACTTTTACAAAAGAACTTTCTCTAGTGCTTGTCACTTCTGTCTGGACTTTGGTGTTATTTTGCCAAGATAACAGTAATGATGATGATGATAACTAGCATTTACATAGATTTTAAAGCTTTCAAAATGCTCTACTAAAATGTCATTTGAACCTCACAAAAACTCTGGGAGGAAGAGTCTTATTATCTCCATTTTAGGGATTATTGTTGTTTGTACTTTGTTCTAGAACAGGACCATGACATCAGGAAGGTATTGCCATGACATGCAAGGGAATTGAATTTAAGTGAGGAAAACCAAAATGAATTTACTTGTTCAGGTGCATATAGCTAATATCTACATTAGGACTTGAACTCAGATGGATTTGAAATGCTGTTCACCCTGTGCTATCTAAGTGCTTTGCAAAGTATGGGGAGCTGACTATAATCCACTCTGGTTTCCCAAGTTCTTCTAAAAATGTCCCAGAAAGAATTGGCTTCAGGGTTTCTATTTAGCTATCCCTCTCTCTAAAGAAGGTACTTGCTAATTGCATGCTGTGCTTCTGGTGTTAAAGAATGGGCTCCGTTTGAATTTCATAGAGCTTCAGATTTGAAAAATTTTTAGAAACCACCTATTCCAGTCTCTTAGGAGATACCTATTCTATGTGGAACATCTCCAGCTTCTCTTGAAGACTGTGTGTGTGTGTGTGTGTGTGTGTGTGTGTGTGTGTGAGAGAGAGAGAGAGAGAGAGAGAGAGACAGAGACAGAGACAGAGACAGAGACAGAGAGAGAGACAGAGAGAGAGAGAGACAGAGACAGAGACAGAGAGAGATAGGAGGAGGAGAGAAGGGAAATAAAATCAAAGGAAGGAATTCCATCTATCATAACACTGTTAGGAAGTACTTCTTCTCCCTCTCCCTTTTGCTGGGACAGGACTAAGATAAGACAAGATTACAGTTTCCTAAGGTACAAGACATGAGAGGAAAACGAGAAGTACATTTTTCCATTACTTTTTATAAATGTACAAAATAAAATTCCATTCCCCATAGCCTGTAGTTAGATCATGTTTTCATGATCTCACTTGTGTTATCCCATAGTACAATAAAGCCTCAAAGGCTCTAGTATACCAATAGCACATTTTCAACTTCTTGCAAAGTGGAAAAAATGCTATAATGGGGTTCTACCTAATGGATCAGACTTAGGTATATGGATAATTTGGAGAACTAATTAAGACAATTTGCATATCCTTATGCAGATTATGGACTTCTTTGCAAGTAATTTCAAATGAAAATTTTATGTTTCTAATTTATTTTTTATTTCTCTTTTTATTTAAGCTCATTCCTAGAAATCTAAGACCCAAGGAAATATTTCAGAAAGAATAGCTTTTGCCCTTTTTAAACAGCAAAAGTAAATGAATCTCTAATAATGAATGCTATATTTTCTTCATGTCACAAGGGAAATTGAATATCATCATTCTGAGTTACCAAAATTTAGAAAAGGAATACTCTCTGAAAGTCTGAAGGGCTTGATTGAAGCAATATTGTATGTGAATGAAGTATTTTGTGGTTCGTTGGTGTCATCCTAATGACACTCTTCAAATGCTCCTCTTAGATGAATCCTTGGAGTTATAAAAGCAGAGAATACTATATTATTTCTGACACAACTTCTGAATTGTTGCTTTGCCTTCCTTTCAAGTCCCCAGATCTCCTGGCTCAATTTGACTTCTTGGTTCAGTCTGTCAGTCAGTCAACATTTATTGTCCAATGTGCACCAGCAACCATGGTAAATCCTGCCTGCCCTCTAGGAACTTACAGTCTAATGAAGGGAGATAGCACACAAAAGGAAGCTGGAGAAGTGGTGTATGGGACACTCTATTCCTTCTCCTCCACTTGTTATATTAGTTTAGAATTGTTCTACAGTGGAGAAGAAAAGCATAGAAAGATATGACCACCAGAAATCTATGCTGTGAGATCAGAACAGCTTTGAGAATAACTATATTAAGGCTTTGCACTTGGTAGGAATATAATAAATAATAGAACACCCCACTGTTAAGAGTGAAAAAAACTTGTTAAGTTTTGTGTAAACTTGTGTGAAAATGCATCATCTGAATTTAGAATAAAGGTAAAGACTAGGGGTTCCAGAAGACTTTATCTATCTATCTATCTATCTATCTATCTATCTATCTATCTATCTATCTATCTATCTATCTATCT
>JAJPUD010000159.1:409108-447430 GCA_023553655.1 Myrmecobius fasciatus | reverse complement strand
TCTATCTATCTATCTATCTATCTATCTATCTATCTATCTATCTATCTGTCTGTCTGTCTATCAATCTATCTATCCTTTCTTTCTATTCTTTCTTCCTTCCTTCTTTCTTTAATTCCTTCCTTTCTTCCTCCTTCCCTCCTTCCTCTTATTGGTGGAAAGATGATTAACTACTGGCATACATTGTTAGATGCAGTCTCTAGGATAGTTTATTTTGCTATGCTGTTTTTCCTTTGTCACTAGGGAATGTTCTATGAAGGGGTAAAAGTGAGGGAGGGAGGCACTACTGGAAATGATTATGGAGGGGAAAATGTTCTTACATTAAAAAAAGAATTGAACTGTCTATGAGGAATACATGTTGATTTCAATTTCACTTGCAGTTTTTATCTTTCATAAAAAGGCAATTCCATTACTAGTTTAGGTCATAAAAGCTATTCTTAATAGTAAATGCCCATTATTCCTGATCCTTGGTCTTCTTTTGAATTGTCTCTCTCTTTAGGAATCTTTGGTAAAAACAGAATGGATTAAAGAAATCCAGGGTTTTTGGAGTATTTAGTTTTATTTCCTGTTTTTTAAACCAAATGTTTCCTGGGGTCATATTTTCCTCCTTGGAGAAACTTTCATTTTTTATGCTGACCCTAAGACTTTCAGTGGCTTCTAAAGCAGGGAGGGGACTAAGATACTATACCTTGACTCATATTCAGTGCTTCTTTTGCTTTGCTCTCCTTGCTGTTGCTGTTGTTAATGAAACAGCTTTAGGCAATGAATGCTTTTTTTGTTGCTTTGAAAAAATTAAATATCTCCTCCTTTTCCTTTCCTCTTTAATTACTTTCTTGGTTTGACTCCTGGTTATGACAAGACTTCTTTGTTCCTGAGGCTATAAACAAGTTCCTGTAGTCTTTCTGACTCAGGGGCTTAGTTGTGTGGCCTAGGTGTGAGATTAATTCCTATTATAACTGGCACTTAGGGCAGTGAGGATGTCCAGGACCATTTCAGGAGGTTCTTGAGGTCAAAACTATTTTCTTATTAATAATAATAAAATATTATTTGCCTGTTAAAATACCACTTCCTTTTCCAACTACCTATCAGTGTGAAACCAGATTTTCTTTTTATACTTCAATCAAAACAACCTATAACAGATTGAATGTAGAAGCAGATATGATGAAATCCAATTATTTTTGTCTATTAAGCAATTTTTTTTACAAAAATATATAAAACAATACTTCTTTGAGGATAGGAACTATCTTTTGCATCTTTTTATATCCTCAGCATTTAGCACAATGTCTGACACATAGTAGGTGCTTAATAAATTTATTAATTGATTTTTGGAAAATAGTTATTTTTCATAAAAATATCACAAGTTCATATCAAAGGTTTTTGTTATTTTTAATGAATTAATAAATACTTCAAAATTTTGTCACTTTTAATTTCCAATTTAATTTCCAATACTGTAAATATCAATAAATAACTAAAAATCTTTTTGGAGTTCTCATTGATTTTTAAGTATGTAAAAGAGTCCCAGAATCAAAGAATTTGAGAACCTCTGATCTTGGGACATTGAATCTTAGAACAATTGAAGCATTTCACAGTTGTTGTTGGAGCCCACAGATACAACAGGCCTAACAACTTTAATCTTTGGTGTAGTACTTAAATTCTCAGTCCATATATATAAGGAATTTCTTTGATGCTGTAACATCAGTACATTGATATGTGGAACCATTTATATTAATTATCAATATAAGGAGTTAGGTTATTAGGGAATCTTATTGTAGTTCTTGTTTGTGTAAACATTTTTTTAACTCCATGGAACCTTGAATCACAGACTTTCACTAACTTTTCTTTTAAATTAAATATTGTAGAAATCAGCTCTCAGGAGGAAGTGTGCAGTCTGTAAAATTGTGGTCCACACAGCCTGTATGGAGCAGCTAGAAAAGGTAAGACATCGCCACCTGCCGCACAACCTGGTGTACTGCATGCATTACAGCTTCCAAAAGGTACTTCTCCATGCCTTTTATGTATCTCATCCCATTTCAAGAAGTTCCAGACACATGCCCAGTGTAAATCAAGAGGAAAGAATCTCTTTTATATTGAAACTATAAAAACAAGCCCAAATAAGCACACCTTTAGTTTTACCTACCATATTGTTTCATTAACTGCTAGTTGTGGAGAAAACCTTCTGTTTTGGTTCACTTTGCTAGACAGCCCTTAATACAAGGTTAATGCATTCTATTCATTTGGTCTGTAGAGCTGCTGTGAAAAACAAAACAAAACAATTCTCCCATCCACATTGCTTTTACCCTTTATGAGTGGCTGCTGATAGTGATTTTCCACAACTGAAAGAAACTTCTGTGGTTCTGAATTGCTTAAAACTATTTGAGAGGCTTAAAAAGATAGATAGATATAAATAGATATAGATAGATCTAGAGATCGATATAGTTATGGATAAATAGGTAGACAGAAAAAAAGAATGTTGGAGGAAAGAATGTTGGATTTTAAGCCAGAGGATTTGAGTTTGGATCCCTCTCTGTGTCTCAATTTTCTCAACTGGAAAGTAGGAGTGGGTGGTTCTGAATAGTTGATTTGGAGGACCCTTTTGTAGCTTGAAGTCAATGACTCTGATATTATTTTAATATACAAATGCAATTGCCTTGAGGAACTCAGGCACAGTTTTTCCAGTTGGGTTTTCTAAGATGCTCATTGGAAGCATGTCTGGTCTCTCATTCTTCACACTTTTATGTACCATGTAAGTATTTCTGTAATCCCATTAATACAATGATTCTGCATATGGTCCTCACTAGAGGTTGTCAGTAAGAAGAGAAGAAGAAGTCTTAGGAACACTAGCTATTTTCCTTTACTTGTACTTTTCCTTGTATCTATTCTTATTTTCCTGTGAGTTTTTCTGTGAAACACAGAAAAATAGGGGAAAAAACAACCAAATTTTTTATAATCTATTAAAAATATGGGATCCCGATCTTTTTAAGCAAGCTTCCCTTTGGAGCACTTGGATTTTACTATGACTGTGATAGGGGGATCATGGGAAAGGGAGGGAGGAGTAGCACATACATACACTCTCACAGAAACACACACACAAATATGCACAGAGACAAAACACACACAAACACATATACAAATACAGACAATACATACCCAAGAACGCACACAGACACAAAACACACAAATACGCACACAGACACAAAACACACAAACACACATATTCACACAGAGGAAATCATTTATTAGGTCTGAGACCTTCCCTTGTAATTTGTTTAGATGATTACCCCATAAACTTGGGGGTGGGACAGCAAGGTGGTGCAGTGAATAGTGCTGGCCTTGGAGTCAGGAGTATCAGAGTTCAAATCCTGCCTCAGACACTTCCTAGTTGTGTGAACCTGGGTAAGTTACTTAATCCATTTTGCCTCAGGTTCCTTATCAATAAAATGATCTGGAGAAAGGAATGGCAAAGGAAATCTTTGCTATATCTTTGCCAAGAAGACTTTAAATTTTCTTGACTGAAAGCACATGACTGAAGAACAACTTGGGGGTGGAGATGGCATTTCAAATGCTTAATTGGGTTCAAATCCTGGCTCTGCTACTGACTAGTATGTGACCCTGGGCAATTCACTTAATCTCTGTATGTTTCCTTATTTATTTAATTAATTTATTATTTCCATTTTTAACATTTAATTTATCATATTTATTTATATCTTTTTATTCATTATTTATATTTATTTTAGTTATTTTAATTTTTTATATTTATTTAGTTTATTTATAAGGCAATTAGCGTTAAGGAATTGCCCAGGGTCACCCAGCTAGGGAGTGTTAAATATCTAAGATTGGATTTGAACTCAAATTCTTCTGACTTTAGTGCCAGTACTCTAACCATTGTACCATCTAGCTGCCTTTACTAATTTTTAAAATGAAAGGATTAGACTAGATACTTTTAAAAATCCCTTCCAGTTTTCAATGCATACATTCTGTGGATACAGCTTATGATTTTTTGCTTCTTTTCCCGTCTAGGTTTCCTACTGTTGCCTTGATATCATTTTCATTCTCCCATACCTTCCTCTCAAGGATCAATGATCTATGAACAAACACTTTGAAACACTCCATGTATTTATTTATTTTTCTCAATACTATTTTATTTTTTCCAAATATATGGGAAGATAGTTTTCATCACTCTCCCATCCTCTGTTAGTACCCCCTCCCTAAGATTTCAAGTATTCTTACGTACAATCCTTTAAAATATATCTCCATATTTGTCATGTTGTACAAGAAAAATCAGACCAAAAGGGAAAATACCACGAGAAAGAAAAAGTAAGCAAACAAACAAAAAAAAAAACCAAAAAGTGAAAATACTATGCTTCCACCCACATTCAGTCCCTATAGCTCTCTCTCTGGATGCTGTTGACGTTTTCCATTACAAGTCTATTGGAATTGTTCCTGTTATAAAGGAAGAATTCACATTTCTGGGCCATAGACTGTGGCTCATCTGTAACATAAAGGAGCTACTCTGGGTGGTCTATAGCATTTCTCTCAGCTCTAAATCTGATTCTGTGAATCTTTTGCACTGTGAATCATTGTTTCTTAAATTTTCAACTTCCTAAGTTCCAACTTAGTTAAAACTAGAAAACAATTTTGAGTCATTTCAGTCTCTGAAAGTTCAGTGTTCTGTCCCTTAATAATGTCCAATTAGATTTTTTTTCTTTGTGTAATCTTGGACAAATGACTCATTGAGCCTCAGTTTCCTCCTCTGTAATATGAGAATGATAATGTCTCCTGCTAATTTCACAAGCTTGTGAAGAGGATCAACTCAGATTTTTGGGTTTGTGAATGTTTTATAAAGTAGTGTTGCTATTATTATGACAATTTCCATGGAGAATAAGACAGAATAGTGTCACCTTTCAGGAAAATGACTCATTTGAGATATCCGGTTAATATGCTGATCCTCAAGTATGGGCATTTCATAAAGACAAAAGTAGTTACTATCTCAATACTTAGCACAAGTCACTTCAGCTCTCACACTTTAAAAGATGAAAGGGTTGGATTAGAATCAGGGGTTCTTAACTTTTTTTTGGTCACAGACAGTCTGGCAAAGCTTATGGCCTCACTTCTCAGTATCATATTTTTCTGTCTACATTAATAATTGAATAGCATGTAAATTTCAGGTAGAGATTAGTGAAAATAAAAATTGTTTTTTATCCAAATTCCTAGACCCCCTAAAATCTATTTACAGCCCTGAAGACCGCAGGTTAAAACCCCCTTGCCTAAGTGATCTCCAACATCTATCTAAAACCTTTTGATCAATCCTAATGGTTTCATTTATTATGCATTTTCAATATTGACCACTGTTGATTTCATTCAAATTCTATGCTTATACTTGTCTATATTTATCCCTAATGTTTTGTTTTTCTACATGTCTTTGGTTATCAGATTAATTTCAGATGCAAACCAACTTTCCGAGAAGGAGGCTCAAGATCTCCAAGAGAAGTGAGTAACCCAAGAGTATAGTCCCAAGTCCTTGCTTCTCCTGATAATTCACTTGATTTAGAGATAAACACATTTCTGATACTCCTTTTGACTGGATGAAAAATTCCTCTTTTTCATTCACTCACTGGATTTCATCACCTCTTGTTAGAGTACCTGGTCTGCCTCCTGGAATATGGTGCTTCTGCATGTAGATGTTCTCCTTGAAGGCCAATATGAGAGTGTCAGTTCTTTCTGAACATCCAAGTAGGGTAGAGAGAGAAGAAAAAAAGCAATATTTCAGGACATCAGCTGATTTTAATTCTATTTTTTTTATTTTGGAGAAGGTGCAAGATGCGTTCCCCCTTTTCTTGTTATTCTTCTCTCTCTCCTTTCCCTCTTTCATCTCAAAGTGATGGATGGATGACACTAGGGTCATGCCTTCTTTCCCTCTTGTGCCCCCACCAAAAACTTCAAGTTCAAGAATAAACTAAGAATTTATCACCAATTATGGAATGAATGAAAAAATATGATGGTTTAAACATAATAAAACCCTAAACCAAACGTGCCTAAAATTTGAAGTGCAAATACTAAGTCCATACATCGCTGGAGTGGAGTCAGGAAGGTCTGAACTCAAATACTGCCTGAGATACTCACTGACTTTGTGGCTTTAGGCAAGCTACTTAACTTCTACTTGCCTCAGTTTCCTCATCTGTGAAATAGGGATAAGAATACCATTTCCCTAACAAGGTTATTGTAAGGATAAAATGAAATAAAAATGGGATGTCTATAAAGCACTTTGCTGACTCTAACGAATTGTATAAATGCTAGCTAGCATCTTCGCTATCATCAATATAATTTCATCTGGGCTCCCTCAGTAGATTTAAGTTTGAAAGTTCAACCCCTCATACCTGTTTCCTTTTTTCCCTTTTATTTGAAAAAAAAAAACAATTGGGGTTAATTGACAACTACTACATGTCTGAGGTAGAATTCAGTGCAGATCCTTCTGACTACAAAGCCAATAGCTTTGACTCCAATAGCCCCAGTAGCTATCTCCTCTTAGATATACTTTGCCTGCATTTAGATTATCCAGTCTTGAGGATCCTGCCTTTGGCATTTTGGCTTTGCTCTTGTATTTTTGGAGTCAGGGAACCTGAGTTCAAATATTGGCCCTACCACTTAATACCTCCATGATGTTGAGCATGCCTCATAACTTGACAGCTCTGGACCTCAATTTCCCAGAGGTGACTGAATAGCAATGGATATAAAATGCTTAGAGTCAGATAGACAAATTCAGTTTCTCCTTTAGAGATTTACTAGTTGTGTTACTTTGGACAAATAACATAATTGCTCAGAGCCTCAGTTGCCTAGATGCAGTTTATGCAGCACAGTGGATAGGATATTGTATTTGGGTTTGGGAAGATATGAATTCAATTCCTACCTCAGACATTTCCTAGCTATGGGACTTCAGGCAGGTCACTTAACCTCTATCATTTGTCTTTTTCTCATTTATAAAATGAGAGTTTGGACTCAATAGCCTCCGAGGTCCCTTCCAGCATTAAGCTTGTCCTATGCTTTATCTGAGATGGAAATATATATTATTTTTGACTATTTTCATTTGCATTTTTTTCAAAAATTTTTCAAATTTTATCTTTTTTTCAAACAAGCAAAGCCAGCATTAAACCAGGGTAGGGATAGTTTTTTAAAGAATCTTGCAATTTTCTGTGGTCTCATTGATGTGGATCCTGTCTTTACTTACAGGATCATACTCCCTCCACATTTTCTCATCCCATGGGATGCTTGTCTGGCCCCTCATATCTTTCTAATCTTCACAGGAGATATCAATGGAGTACACATACCATGCATTACTTGTCTCTTTAGTGATATTTTTCTATACACTGTCCATTGGTTACTGGACAAGGATTTTACATTTAGAGTACCCATAGCTAAATTAATATTTACAAATTGTCAAAAAGTGGGTTATTTGCATTACCTTCTGCTGCTTTACTGAAACTCCACCCCCTCCCCCTGCCCCCATCACTACAGCAGTATAAGAAAGCTAGCTGGGGTAGAGAGCCATTTTATGTTTGTCTTTGATTTTTGTTTTGCCATTCATCAACCAGTGAAAGTAATGGTTATGACTTTGTCCACCATATTGATACTAGTCTATGGAAAGTAAATGTAATCTGTCTTTTGTCTTTCCAGAATGGTAAACTCTGCCACTGCAGGCATTCTGATACTTTAGATTTTGGGAACACAGGGTTCTCCTCCATGTTATGGTGAAGCAAAAACAAGATATTTTTGAGAAATCATCTTATTGATTGGGATTAAGTGAAGCAAAATAAAATAAACACAAACACTTTATACAATTTATTCTTCTTACACTAATGTTTAATTTTTTAAAAATTAATCTTTTCTTTAATTTTTCCATTATATGAAAAAAGAAATCCTTGGCTCCTCCTGTCACTTATTCAATTTGAAAATGAAATTCTTTGGCTCATTCTCTGATTATTGATGTGATTTCATTTGGCTTCAAAGTTCCCAGAGCTTTTCACAAGTGAAGTCAACGACTTGTTTCTCAATTCCCCAGTCTCTTAACTAGATTAGGGAGGCCCACAAAGTCGGATTGGGAGGGAGTTAAGAAAGACAGGCTACTTATTGAAGATTCCTCCACTAGGGCCGAAACAGAGAAAAATTTCAGAAATCTCTCCTAGTGTATCTCTCCATAGACTTGCTGAAAAGAAGACAGCATGTTTATAGCTGAAAAAGCTTTGGCTCTCGAGGAACTGAGTTTAGTAGTTCTTTTTACATCCACTCCTATGTGACTTTTTTACAAATTATTAAACCCTTACAAATCTCAGTTTCCTCATGTGTAAAATGAGTTGGCCTGAGGTCCTTTTCAACACTAGATCAATGAGATTATGTAACTCTCCCAGCTCCCATTCCTTCATTTCTGATTCTTGTTAGCTCTAAAATTCTAGGCCTTTTCTCAATCTAAAAGGAATAATTTTTTACTTTAAGAAAGAAAACCACATCTTCTCCATAACTACTTCCTAGTAGGTTGCTGACCTTGAATTAAATGCTATAATAGGTTTGCAAAATAGATGCTATTGTGCTAGTTCCCTTAACTCCAATGCCGTATCAAATACAAACTTGTTTCTGACCTAACTGCTTTCTGAAAGAGCTTCTCCAGAACATTATGGTTTAAAAAGAATATTTTAAAAGGAAATGTAATAAGGTTTTAAAACAGATTTACAGTGATTTTATCACAGTTGGAAAGAACTGGATGGGGCTAACCTATCCATTAGCATTTCTGGACTCCTTAGTACTTTTTAGCAAAAACTAGAGCATTTAAATGAAAGGGGAAGTTCAAATCTAGACAAGCTTTTCATATTGGGATTTAAAAGGAAAGCAAAATCTTCAAAGCCTAGATTTTGTCTTGTGGAAAGTAGGATTTACTATTTTTAAAACATAAAGGATTGACATGTTGTATTTGTTCCTCAAAAGATAATAATTTATGATAAGATGGGGCTGGATCCCATGAGGAGACCATTACTATCAAGATTTGATTTCTCTTAAAATTTACTCTAACATTTGGGTCTGGATTGAAATCCAAGACCTGTACAATAGAAATAGAGACATGTTTTCTGAACTGATTTCTTAAGATTATAACTATAATTTTAATAATAATAATAACCTTAATTAATAATTAATAATCTTCATAAAATAAAATTGGGCAAAGTTGTACAGGATTTGGCAATTTAAGTTCTTTCATCTTCCTTCATTAAAAAAGAAAGAGGGAACAGAGAGAAAGACAGACAGACAGACTTAGAGATACACACAGAGAGACAAAGACAAACTTAGAGACAGATGGACATACAGAAGGGAAGAAGAAAAAGAGGAAATTTCTCTTTCTATTCAAATCTTTAATTTCAACTGAGGTAAAATATAAGCTAAATATGCAATAATATTCTCCATCTCTCAACTTAGTAAATCATACTGTTTGAAAGCCATTTTTTGAGAACAGGGCTTTAGAACATGAATATAAGTAACTGAAGTATTGGGAAGAGAAGTAAGGTTATTATGCCCATACACAATAAATACAACTTTGTAAATAAAAAGAATGATATTTTGGTAGAACTGTCAATTAATCTCCCAGGCAACAACTGTAGCAATAAAAACCAGAGAAAAGAAATTTAGAAGAGGTCAACAAGAATAAATGAGGCAATTTTGTCACTAACAAATTAAAGTTAATGTGCATACCTTTTGTTTTTACCAGTGTATGAAAAACAGAAATTATATTTATGATTACATTTAAAATTTCTGTTTTTTGAGAAGAAAAAAAAATCTTTCACACAGGCAAAAAACGTCCCAGAAACAAAACTGTTTCTAGCTATGCAAACTAAAGCTCATCAGTGCCCTATGAAGTTCCTTTTCAAACATAAGGTACCTAAAGGATAAAACTAAACCCAAGAAACTCTTACCAATGATGTTCCAAAGTAAAATTTCCCACAACCATAATTCATAGGGATAGAAATGGAGGAAATGGCTTGAATCTGTGTGTCTCCATGTTAATGAACCATTCTGCACCTGCTTTTGCTCTACATTACCATCAAGGGACCATAAAGGATGTAAGGATTTCCTAAAAGATGAATAATGAAGTCTCACTACCTGGGACCTACAATGTCTATCAGTGCTAGACCAGTGAAGCCTTAGGGGGTTGTACTAATTACTATGCATGATGACAGGAACCTTAATTGTTTTCCATAGCTAACTTAAATGACTGAGCTCCCTGTTTCCAGGCTTCTGCATCTCTACCTCATTGCTGCTTCTTTTCTTGCTGGTCATTTTGGTTCTATATGGACTAGCAATGGCCACAATCTTTTCCCAAATGCTAGTGTCCTCTTTTTCAAACACATATTCAGTGGTAGTCTCCCTTGATTAGAGTTCCTAGTCTGCAAGCAAATATATTTGCAATTGCCCCTTATTGGATGCACTCCATCATTGGCAGAGTCCAGTATTCTTATATTAGATATTTAGATCTTTTTTTTTTCAAACACCATCTTCTCAACATGAATCATCTTCCAAGAAAAGAAATGTTTTTATTTTAGAAGACAGCCTTCACATTATTTCGACTACTTAAAATACAGCACATCTGGGAATTGTTCTTATAAAAAACACTGGCCACAAGCTGTGTTTATCACTACCAAATTCATTTTGATGGCTTTTAAATGGATCACATTCCTTAAGGCAATTTCCCTAAAGTACACATCTGACCATGTCACCCTGCTACTTGATAAGTTCTAATGACTTCCTATCAGCACCAGCATAAAATATAAAATCCTGTGTTTCTTTCCAAGCCTTTAATAACTTGTCCCCTCCCCTCATTTCTAGTTTTCTTACACCTTACATCCTTCCACATACTCTTTAATCTAGTGACATTAGTTTCCTTGTTATTCCTTAGATAAGACACTTCATCTCCTGACTCCAGACATTTTCATCGTCAGTTCTCTCATATGTGTAATGTTCTTACCCCTCATTTCTGCTTCCTGAGTTCCCTGACTTCATTCAAGTCCAGAGGAAATACCATTTTCTGTGGAAATCCCTTTCATGCTAGAAATTTCCTTCTGTTGATCCTTTCCTATTTATCCTGTATATAGTTTCTTTGCATGTACTTTTTCACATGTTGTCTCCCCAGTACAGCAAGGAGTATTTTGTGTCTTTCTGTTTACTCCCAGAACTTAGTATAATGCCTGGCACATAATAGGTACTTAATAAATGTACATAAACTGAATGATACACATAGCTACATATAATTGAGATTATGGATCTTATTATTGTCCCTTTGAGAGTACTGTGTTTTATGAGTATTGATTTTTCTCATTGATGTTCATCTTACATAGTTTAGAATAAAATCAAATAATATCCCATGCCTTTTATCATTCTCATGATCTATCAATGTATTAACTGGACTAAAATGGACTAAAAATACTAGTTTTTTGTTTACTAAATGTGCCTTAATTTTTTGAATTGTTTACCTTCAATGATGGTAGGAATGAAAATACTTTTGTGTGCCTGTAATGTCTTAAATGTATTGCACAAATTGTCTTAATTCCTATAAACACTTTCTAAGTTCCTTCTGCTAGTATTTTTTTCCACTAGAATCATTATGGTACTATGGTACTACATTCTAATGGTTAGTTAGAGACTACAATAATAAGGCTGTAAGTGGCACTAATTCTTGCAGTGTTTTGGGGGTTTTTTTGGTTTTGGTTTTTGTTTTTTTGGCAATAGTTGACCTTGCCTAAACTCATCAACAACTACTTGTTGATGGAGACATCTAGGTTCTTATCATACATCAAGATATATTCTTGGTTAAACGCTTCTTTTATTCTTGGTAGTTTTCCTAGTGGAGAGCTACTTTCTAGGATTTCAAGTATCTCATTGTATTTCAAGCACACTGCCGTACTTCCATGATACCTTGAACGTGGTATCATTAGAATAAGATTTGAGGAAGTTCAGGTCGTTCTGATGTATCAAGTATCTAAGCAGAAATAAAACCTATGTGAAATTAAAACTTTGTATCACCTTCTTGGGATAATGCTGTTAATATCCACCTTGCTTTATCCTCAGGTTAACCTACTTGCAATTCATGATGAGCCTGCTCTAAAAATAGTATAAGGATTTATTGAAATTATGCAATATTCTGCCACATATTCTTACACAAAAGGCAACTATTCCTGAACCTCTTTGTCACTTGTTAGAAAGTAGTATTGAATCTAAAAACATCTATTTTCTGTAATGTCTTTATTGCCTTCTGAGTATGTTAATACCTTGTGGCAAGCATAAATTGCTTCATTTCACTGATATTTGACCTGATTGTCTTACTGGTAAAAATTATTAAAACCTTCTACATTGATGTCTTAGTTTTTATAATTTATATACTTTATAAGCTTTTGTAGGAGTTTTACAATATTATTCAGTCTTTTAAATGTGCCTTCAAATATACAGTGCCTTGCATGTAATAGGCATATAATAAATATTTTTTGAATTGAACTTTCATGAATTTTTGAATTGAACTGTTTATGATTATTTCCTTGACACAAATATGGAAGAATAATATGAAAATAAAATAAAGAAAAATGGAAATAATGTGGAGTATATAGAAATGAGGATGCCCTGAGTCATCTACCACTATAGATCCAAGATGACATTGTGCCAAATTTTGATGTTAAATAACCTTGTGGATCTACTTCTTTAGGCCACTCTAATTAGATCATTAGTTGTATTGGGACACTAGGTTGTATCATGCTGTGAACTATATTTGTATGGGGCATCCAGAGGGGAAATTACCTTAAAGAATGTGATCCATTTAAAAGCCATTAACATGAATCATCTTCCAAGAAAAGAAATATTGTTTTTATTTTAGAAGACAGCCTTCCCATTATCTTGGCCACATAAAATGCAGCACATCTGGGAATTGTTCTTATGAAAACATTAGCCACAAGCTCTATGTTTAATATCTTGGAATTTATTCAGATATTTAAAAGTTTGAAAAGACATGTAGCACATGCCAGACTATTTGGCATAATTCACAAATGGCACCTGATTTTTTCTGAGAAGTCACCAAGAAACTTTGATCATGATTCCATTTTGATTTTCTAGGATTGTTCCAGAAGTAGAACTTGATGATGACAATTTATACTTAAAAAAATTGTACTTAAAAAGCTTTGGGATTATATTTATGACATCATTTTCTCCTTACAATAATGTTGTGAGTTGGATAGTACAATTACTATTATGACTTTTTTGTAGACTGGGAAACTGAAGCTCAAGGATTTCAAATGCTTTTCTTAGATAACTCAGCTAATAAACGACAGAGCCCAGACTTGATTTCGAGTTTTGTGCCTCCATATTCAGTGTTCTGTCCAGTGACTATGGTCAGCTCTTCAAAATGACTCAACTTATTCCTGTTTCATCACAAATATTTGCTGTAACAATCGGCTCATTGCCAGTTGTTTTCAGTCTGGTAAGAGATGCCATTGTTCCCAACAAAATATTTGTACTTAAGGGCTTCCTTCTCTAAACATGATAGTGTTTTATGTCTTTACCATAGAAAGGTGGAAGGAAACTCTCCATATTTTACCATTGAGGAAACTGAGGGGAAGCTAAATGAAATTCAAATTATTTTTTGAATCATAATTACTTGTTTACTTCTATTTACTTCCCTACTAAAAATTGTTAGCTTAGCATTGGGAAAATACAAACGAACAGCACCTGTCATGCATTTTTAAGCACCTTTCAGATAGTAGCAATAGATACTGGAGTTCAAACTTCATATAGTAAAGACTGATACTGGCATAGGTAATTCCTGGTAAGGAAATTCCCCCTAGCAATATGATTAGCATCTCTTCCCCAACCTAGAGAGTCTCAAAAGGTTGCCTAAAGCAATGAGAAGTAAAATAAATTGCCCAGGTAAAGATAGCCAGGATATATCCAAGATGGGATGTGATCCCAGGTCTTCCTGTTTCTGAAACCAACTCTCTAGACTCTGTGCCATGCTTCCCTTCTTCATATAGTTGATACTCCACAATTACTTGTTAAATAGATGAATTAATCAATGTTCAGTTTAAGGAATTTGCATATGGGTACTTCATCTGAGTTGTCTCTATGGTGCTTACTTATAGAATCTAAAAGTGTGGTGTAGACTACTAACAATACCTTGAAACAATTTTTAGCAGAGATGGCCATCAAGATCAGATCCTTTGTCAAAATACACTTTTTATTCAGCAACAGGAATGAATTCTAAAGAATTATTAATTTCAAGCTTTGCCTTAGTTGCTACCATCTAGATTTATCTGAGAACTTAGAAAACAAACAAGAATATATT
Source organism: Myrmecobius fasciatus (assembly GCA_023553655.1). Classification (NCBI taxonomy): domain Eukaryota; kingdom Metazoa; phylum Chordata; class Mammalia; order Dasyuromorphia; family Myrmecobiidae; genus Myrmecobius; species Myrmecobius fasciatus. The sequence goes on along the minus strand of JAJPUD010000159.1, from coordinate 433,080 downwards.
TTGTTTTTTGTTTCTTCACCTCTTCCTATTCTCCCATTTTAAGCTATAAGATGTACTTTTGGTTTTAGAAAATTATTAACCTAAAAAAATATTCTTTCCCTGGTCCTTGAAAACAGAAGAGCTATTAGAATCCTTTCTTTCAGTGCCACCTTAGGTTGATTTTTCTGGCTATTCTTTTTGAGAACATATCCTAAAATAATTCTTCTTTGGCCATCTCAGGTGTGGAAATGATGAAGTTGAAAGAATTTGGAGTCAGGAACTAGGTTGAAATCTTGGCTCTGCTATTTACTTTCTATGACTCTGTACTAGTTTTGTGTTTCTGGATCTCTATTTCTTCATCTGTAAAATGAGGGTGTTGAATTGGATGACCTTAAAATTTCTAAACTTAAGATGCATGAACCAGGCATTTCTAGTCCTATACTGTGTAGTTAATACAGAGAAAGCTTTCCTAAAGAGTACCCTACTAGTAGTACTACCCTTTCTAAAGATTTTTAGCTACAGATAGCCTTGGTTTCTTCTCTTTGAGAACTGCTTTTTCATTTTTAGACCTCTCAATTGGGGAATGGTTCTTATAAATTTAAATCTATTCCTTGCATATCTTGGAAATGACAACTTTGTCAGAGAAAATTACAAAGAATTTCCCCAACCTATTATTATTTCTCTTTTAGTCTTAGTTTTATTGAATGCATTTGAGGAAAAAAAAACCAACCCTCCAACAGCAAAAGCAACAAGAAGAACCATTTAGAATTGTAAATTAAAACAACGAAGCATAAGTTTGGCAGAGATTTAAAAAAAAAAGGAAAATGACAAATGTTAGAGGGGTTCAGGAAAACAGGCACTGTTGATGACCCTATGAAAGTACATAAGCCTTTTGAAAAATAATTATACACAAAATGGTACAATACATATTATGATTTTTCCTCCAGCTAAATCATGCTTAAAGAATGAGGGAAAGGTCTTCTTACACACAAAAATATTTTTAGCAGGTCTTTTTGTAGTGGCAAAAAGAGAAAAACAACCACCAAACCTAGAAACTAAGGGGATGCCCATCAATTGGGAAATGATTGAACAAATTGTGACATGTGAATGTGATGGAATTCTGTAGGAAATGTGCCTTAAGAAAGGACCAAATAGGGGTAGCTAGATGGCACAGTGGATAGAGCACCAGCCCTGAAGTTAGGAGGACCTGAGTTCAAATCTGGTCTCAGACACTTAACATTCCCTAGCTGTGTGACCCTGGGCAGTCACTTTACCTAAATTGCCTCAGCAAAAAGCAAAATAAAAAAAAAAAAAAGCAAATAGATGATTTCAAAGAGATACGGACTTACATGAACTGATGAAGAATAACAATTTATATTAGAGCATTGTTATGAAAATGAATAATTTTGAAGACTTTTATAAACTAATGAAGAATAAAATTAATAGAACAATTTATGTGATAAAAACAACATTGTAAATATAAGCAATTCAAAAAACTATAAGAATTATGATCAGAACAATGATAATCCATAATTCAAAAGGATTTATGATAAATATGCCAGTTCCCTTTTGATAGATAAGGGATAGATTAAAGGCACTATGTGTATGTGTGTGTGTATGTGTATGTATGTATATATATAATGTTTTAAATATGACCAATAAGGGAATTTGTTTTGTTTGACTGTACTCATTTATTGCAGGGAATTTGCTTTTATTTATTTTCTTTTTCCCCAGTGTGGTATAAGGTGAGAGAAAGACGAAATAGATTTCTGTTCGTTAAAAAATACAATCTTAATTATGAAAAAAATAAGTATTAGCTTAGAGAGAAAAAAGTGTCATGTAATCCAGGCAATGCTTTGGTGTAATGTTCCTATTTGCTTTCCTTCTGAGTTCCTTTTAACATTCAGATATCAAGTATATAGTGTAGTAATAGTTTATCTAGATCAGATTTTCAATCAAGAAATGATTGGAAGATCTGCTTGTTTCTTGCCTTTGGACTATTATGTAATGCAGTTTATGTGTCAAAACTAGCAAGAGGAAGAAAAACCCCAGATTGGATGAAAAGGCCCCAGATTCAGAAAAATGCATAGAAATGAGTCTGACCATATGCACAGGAGAGAAGGTTTTAACAAGAAGTTAAGATAAGATAATTGAAAAAGGATGGAAAGATTGAGTTTTAATTTTATACAAGGGACAGATAAAGTTCCAAAAAATAGAAAAAAGAAACAGAAGGAAATAAGTTCCAGAATGTAGAGTGGGTTGTGGGAATCTATCAATACATTTCAAGATATGAGAGGACAACTGGCATTTGAATGTTACTGTGTAGTTTGTGAGACCAGGATTCATTTGAGTTATTTAAAGATGAAGAATGATGCTAAATAATTTGTTTGAATGAGGGAACAGTAGACTTGCAGTGTTTGGCCACTGATAGAATCTGGAAGTGATTCCTATGTTCCCATTCACTAGGCATCTGAAATGTGATATATTTAGTAATTATGTACCCACTACAGTAATAGTCTTTCCCAGATGTACTCTTAATCTACAACAGATTCACTAGCAGTCTAATAGGGTTGTTGCTTTACAGAGAAGAAAATGCTACCATTAATGAAAAAAAAAAGTTTTCTTAAAACATTAATGTTGAGCATCAGTACAACCAATAAGGAAAGACATCTTGATATAGAGGACTAAAGGTCGGGCTTGAAAGCAGGAAGTCCTGGATTCAAATCTTGTTTCTGTTATTTATTGACCATGAGACCATAAATTAAATCACTGAACATTTCAGTGTCTAAAGCAGCTCTTAAAGCAACAAATTGTTGATCTAGATTGGTGGCTGGAATTTCCATAGTTGGAGTGCCCCACATTAACAAAATTTTTAGGCCAGACTAAAGAAAAGGGAAACCAAATACATACACATTTACACCCATATATGCTCATACTTGCACATACAAACACAACCACAAATAGACACATTCGCACACACAAACACAACCAGCTTAGTAATAATTTATGTGTAAATTATTTTAGTAAATAGAGTATCACACTTTTCCAATGACTTCTAAGTCCCTATTTGAATTTTTCAAATCATTTATTTTTCTGCTTATATAATCCTATTTAATGTATATATTGTTGCATTCTTATTCCTCCATATTGTATTCTTTCAAAAAAGTTTTCCAGATTACTTTTATACTCTTCCTTCGTGTTGATCTCAATTGCATTGTACCATTTCATTTCCTTAATGTATTACTATTTATTTAACCATTCTTCTATATTTGAACATTTATTTTCTTTTTTTCAATTCCATATAATGCTGCTATGAAAATCTTTGAACAGAGATAATTTGGGGTATTGTTTTTATAATAAAATTTTCATATTTTTCATATTTTCAAAATATTCCCTAATGTCAGAATTATTAGGTCAGAACTATATCTTAAATGAAACATATTGAATAGGAATTGTCGATCAAGCTTCTTTTTTGTTGGAGGGGGACCTGAAGTGTTATTTGTCCTTAAAACTTGAGATATATGAACAAAACTCAGAAGAGAGTGATGAAAAAAATGATCATGCTTGAAAAATGAGACCTACGAAGATGCAGAAATTAAAATAGAAATTGTTTACACTGTTGCCCTCTAGAATGGTCAAACTATTCTGAAGTCCAAAAAAAAAATTAAATTTCAAATAAGTTCAACTAAAAACAAGAGCTCCTTGAATTTGATACAAGCAGAGTCAATAATAAGGTGGGGTAGCTGGGTCTTGGGCATTTACATTTAGAGGGAGCTAACAATCTTCATACTCTTTCAGCAGCAGAGTAGCTATACAATATAGTGTATATATTCTCTCTCTCTCTTTCTATATATATATAATATATATATATATATATATATATACACATATGTGTGTGTGTATTTTTACATCTATCTTCTTATCTACCTATCTATCCATCCCTCTATATGTGTATATATTTATAGTTATCTATCTACCTATCTCTCCATCTCTATATATATGTATGTGTGTATTTATATCTACCTATCTATCCATCTCTCTCTATATATATCTATATGTATATATCTGTGTATAGTTATATCTCTTTACCTGTCTGCTTATCTATATATCCATCTCTCTCACTACATATATATGTGTATTTATATCTGTTTACCTAAGTGCCTACTTATCTATTTCTCTTTGTATACGTATATGTTTATGTGTATGTATTTTTATCTATCTACCTAGCTACTTATTTATCTTTCCATCTTTCTCTCTATGTATATGTTTGTATATATATGAATATTCCTGCGTGTTGTACCTTCAATGAGCTTCACCTTGTCCCCAGTTGGAAAATCTTACTTTTGAGGGGCTTTTACTAATGGTGGCTAGTGTCACAGTATTTCCTTATCTTCATTTCCAAATGCATTTATCTTTAAAACTTGATCCAAGGAAGCTTTTTTGAAATGTTTGACCTGGGTGGGAAAATTGCTCACTATGCTTCTGTTTAGAAATGGTGTTCAGTGTCAAAACTGAACAATCCTGGATACATTCTTCTTCTGGACCAGACCTATGATTCCAGTGATTTAATAATAATAAAAGTAGCTCTCCTTTCTATGGCACTTACTAAACTCTTTACAAATTACTCATTTGCATCTTATCACAACCCTGGGAGGTAAGTGCTATCATTACCCCCATTTTATAGATATGAAATAGGGGCAAATAGAGGTCAAGTGATCTGTTTAGTCTCATATAACTAAAAACTTGTTTTCCTGTCTCCTGGTCTAGTGCTCTGCCCAGTGATCCACATTGCTGTCCAGTGAGTAACTTCTCAAGGCAATTTGTGATTGTCATGGAGAGGTTCATGACACTGTGACAGCCAGTAACAGAGACAGAGCTTGAAAGTAGGTCTCCAAATTTCAAAGCTCCTCGTCCACTATATCACAATGACTTTGCTGCTCAGAATTATTTTTCCCCTCTTGTTTGTCCCTTAAGAAGAGACAGTAAGGTCAGTGGTGGGAAACACAGAATGGCTTACCATGGAGCATTTGGATATGTGACTTCTGAGTTAAAACCCTTGGATGTTTTTGGGCAATGACTTCATTGAGCTTCTGCTTCCTAATCTTTAAAAGGAAAGGTTTAGATTTAGTGAGCTCTGGGATCCCTTTCCAGCTCTCTAGAATCCCTTTTTCTCTTGAATTTCCTTTCCTAGGAATTCTAAGGCTTGATACTTTTATCCAGATGATGAATTTAGGCACTTCAGTGATCTATTTTTATTGGCTCCTACCCTTTTTATTTTCTAGCCAAATTATTTTGATTTTTAGGGAGCCAACATATTTATTTGTAGTGTTAATTTGCATTCTTAGGTTTTTGTACTTCATGTTCTTATGGCATATTATCATATAATAATCCTGTCGCCCTATGGAACATGGGCATTTGGCCATATTTACATGTCTCAAATATATCTATTTCTCCCCTGAAATTTTTAGCAATAAAACAGGACTTTTATATTCTGGAAAGGCAGGGGAATGCACCCAATAATTGCTCAAGTTCTCTTCACTATTAGTATTGCTTATTTCATTGTAATTTCTTTGGGGAGCTTGGAATCAAGAAAACTTTATCTTCCTGAGTTCAAATGTAGCCTTACTAGCTGAGTTCAAATGTAGCCGAGCAGGTCACTTGACCCTGTTTTCCTCAGTTTTCTCATCTGTTAAATGAGCTGGAGAAGGAAGGCAAATCGCTCCATTGTTTCTGTCAAGAAAACCCTAAAAGAAATCACAAAGAGTTAAGACTGAAACAATGATCTCATATTTCCATTAGATAGCAATATAGTAAAATTCACTAAATAGTGAAAGAGGCAACTAGGGAGATCTAGTGCAGTGACTTCAGGAAGGTCCATACACAAACTTAGTAGCTGTTTGACCCAGTTAACCACTGCTTCAGTTTCCTCATATGTAAAATGGTAATAAAAATAGCACCCATCTCTCAGGTTTTTGTGAGGACAAATTGAGATAGCCTTTGTGAAGTGCAAATCATAAAGCACTTTGTAAATGCTAGCTACACATTTCAAATCCAAGGGAAATCATTTCAACTCTAAGCATTAATTTCTTCATCTGTAAAAAATGAGGTGCATTGGACTAGCTAATTTTAAAAGTGTCTTTCAGGGTTAAATTCTATGATCATTATCTCTCTGAATGTCATCTTAAAATTTTTGTTCACATCCTTATTTTGGGTTGCAAACCAGGAATTGAACTTTTCCTTTAGTCAAGTTCTATCAAGAGGAAAATCAGAATGATTTTTGGGAATATCATGCCCATTTACAAACTTTTATTTTTGAAAAACATAATAAAGTCCATGGGTTTTTGATCAGTGAATCATTTATTAAAGACCAAAGGAGATGTAATGCTTGGAGAAACTGAGGCAGTATCAGAGATCAGAGATTAATAATAGTTTATTGATTGTGATGGAGAGTTCAGAATCCATACCTATGAATGGGGTTCAATGAGACTCTGGTCTTAAAGCATCCAGTCCCCGAGAATCTGGGATCCATAATTTTGGGTCTAGATGGGACACTTGTCTCAGAGCATCTAACCCATAGAATGAGGGGCTCCAAGGACTCTTATAAGGCTCCAGCATTCAGGGAAACAAAGGCAGAAGGAGGGGCAGAGCACTGGGAGATAGAAGTTCCAGGAAAGGACCATAAATTAAGTTCTGACAGGTTGGGGGTATGGAGGAAGGATCATAAATTCTGATATGGAGCTAGGAGACACTGAGTCTGAGACCAGAAAAATATATCCAAACATTGGAGATAAGACATCTGGAGTTTGATGACTCTTTGGAATGCTGAATGGCCATAACTCTGCAGCTCCAATTATCTCAGTCCTAATGGCCAGGAAGATGGGGGGGTTGCCACTAGGTAAACTGAGGCACAACAATTCAGGGAAATTGGAGCTGAACAATTAAGGGAAATTGAGGCAGAACAATTAAGGAAAACTGAGACAGGGGAACTGTGATACAACAATGTGAAATTGTCCACTAAAGTGTTCATTATTATTAGAGGTATTCTCATCACCAAGCCCATCTCACATAATGCTATAAAAGTCTTATTTAATTTCTAGGGAAGTCATAACCAGGAAAATATGGGGGATTTGAAATCAGAGAGCCTGGGTTAGAATGCCTGCTCTTCTAATCTAATCTAATCTAAAATGATCTTGGGCCAATAATTTAACTTTGCCAAACTTGTAGTTCCTCATTTGTAAAATGGGATGGGTCAGGGTGGGATTTCAATTAGATGATGTCTCAGAGCCAATTCCCCTTTAAATCTATGACTGTATAAAGTTTTTACTTACTCCTTACTCTAAGAAGGAAGAAAAGGTGGTTTAGGTCAGTTTACCAGAGATATTAGTTTGGGTTGTGTTTTCTCAGAAAATAGCACAACAACAAAAAATAATAATATTTTACTCAACTCTTCAGAGATTTTCTTCTCTCCCCCCCCCGATATTTTTATTAGAAAAACAATCTAGGTTTTTCTGGTCAGTTTCACTTGACTATTACATTTTTACATGAAGATTGATAGTCCCAAGCACTGATTTCCATTTGATATCTTATCCAAAAGGCTGGTACTGATACATATTATTTAACTATGTTCTATAAATAATTTTTTTCCTGTGGTAAGTCAAGAAACTTCTTTATTCTGCATCATTAAATCTTAGGATTAAAAGGGACTTTAAATATCATCTAGGTGTTTTTGAAGGAGTAGAGTGAGCCCCACCTCCCCTACTACATCAAAGATACTTCTGACCCATAGAATTTTTTCTTTTCATTTTCTCTACTCATTCTTTTCTCTTTCCTCCTTTTAATAATATGAAAAGTCTTGCTACCTATGTCTGATAGTCTTTTCACAGGCAGTTATTGAGCACCCACTATCTTCTTGTATATGTATAAAATATACGCTAAATTAGGTGACTGGCAGTAGAAAGGACACTTGAAGCTAAAGGGGGGTGGTTCAGGGAAGACCTCATATAGATGGTGCCCTTTAATGGGAATCTTGAAGGAAACTAGAGAATCTGAGAGTAGGAGATAAGAAAGGAATGAAAGCATGAGATATATAGTCAATATAAAGGCACAAAGCTTGGAAATGGAATGCCATATATGAGGAACAGTGATCAGTAAGTCATTTCTAATCTCTTATTTTTTCCCCCACTCCTGCTTTCTTGCCTCCTCTTGTGTGTTGTCCTGCCCTATTATACTATAGGCTCCTTGAGGGCAGGGACAGTTTTTTCTTAATTAATTGTATTCCCAGTATGTATCACTATGCTTGACATGTAACAGGTACTTGATAAGTATTTATTGGTTTGAATTTTCAGAGGTTATGAATTCCCCTAATTTGACCCTACTTATGCTCACTCCACTATCTTTGCCAAGAAAACCCCAAATGGGGCCTATGAATAATTGGATACAAATGAATTGATTAAACAACAAATATGTTTGAGCTATTCTGTCATGTCTCTTCTTTCTTCTTTATCTTTTCTTTTTTTTTCTTGATCTTTACTTCTCTTATTAGTGCTCTCTTACCACCACCAGAATCCCACTGGTATATTCACAGATCTTTCTTCATTCAGAAGAAACCTCAGTGGTCATTTGGTCTAACAATAACCCTGAGCCCTGGTCCACTGTGGTGGCACATGCCTTTAGTTTCTGAGGGATATGGAGGGTGGCAGATCACATGGGCTTGGGAATTCTGAGCTGCTGTAGGGCTTAAGCTGACTAGGAGCACCAATATAGGGAGCTCCAGGTAGTCAAAGACCACTAGGCTACCTAGATAATCTGGCACAAGAAAAAAAAAGTAGAGCAAGTTAGTTTTCTTTTGGGGCAATATTACAGTAAGGCCATGGGTCCTTGGTACTTCTAGCTTGTGCGAGTGAAGGAAATCTAGTCTCAGAAAACAAACAGGGCAGCTAGGTGGTGCAGTGGATAGAGCACCAGCCCTGAAGTCAGGAGGACCAGAGTTCAAATCTAGTCTCAGACACTTAACACTTCCTAGATGTGTGACCCTGGGCAAGTCACTTAATCTCAGTTGCCTCAGCCAAAAACAAAACAAAACAAACAAACAAAAAAGAGAAAATAAACAAAAACAAAGACAAAATCCAGGGTAGCCTGAATTCACTGACAAATTTCCCGATTTGAAAGATCTCTGAAATTCATGGGTCAGTCCTAATACTGATAATCTCTGAGAAGTAAAAATTCTGCAGTTTTAGGAATTGGGTCAGATTCTGAACTATTATTAACCTCTGCACATGTGTGTATGTGAAGGTGTAGTGGGGGATTCTTTCCTTCATTTATACAAATTTAGAAAATACTTTTGGGGATATGATTTTCTAGAAATATAGTGAAAATTTATTGTTATTTTTCTTCTAAAAGGTACTCATTTTATTTTCTTCTCTTGCAGAATTTTGTCCGTCATCACTGGGTACATAGAAGGCGCCAGGAGGGAAAATGTAAGCAGTGTGGGAAGGTAAGGGGTTCAGCTATCCCATGCTCTTTGCACCAGGATTCCCTCTGCCATAATCAAATACTCTGGGATACATAAATATTGTCTCTTGTGTTAAATAAGTAGTGAGTCCATTTTAACTGTGCCATGAAACTCCAAGCCCCTTTTCTGGGACAAGAGGCTTAAGATTAGTAAACATTTACCCACATATAACCTGGAACCAGATTCACTTTATTACCTTCTATCTTCATTATACACTTATCTCTTACCAGCATTTTCTTTCTATATATTGTATTCCCCTGTCAGAATGTAAGCTTCCTGAAGGTATCTTCTGGTTGCTTTTATTTCTAGCACTTAGCACAGTGCTTGAACACATAGTAAGCACTTTATATTATAATTTTCATTCCATTCTGTTTTTTTTTTCAGAGGGAACACATTTCTCAAATTGCTTTATGAGGTTCAGTTTTTTCCCTAACATAGTCAGTGAATCCTAACCTCATTAGAGGGTATTATTACATTTAAGTGACAAATTGTGTAATAAATTGCCTTCTTTCTTTTAGCCTGGTGTTCTGTAGGACAAATGACTCTGGTGGTTAAATCTTACTAATGAGAACTGCTAGCCTATAATATTTATTTGCTCAACAACTGACTAATAGGTTGCTGAGCATCAATGCTTGTCAATGAAGGTCTGAAATGAATTGAATTGAAGGGAAATCCAGCCAGAAGTTCTGAATGCAGTGTTTTGCTAGGACTTTATCCAGTGGCAGTAATAGAGTGTTTTGCTCACAGTAGCTCTGTATGAGACCTTTCTCCTTCTGAGTTTCCAATATGTGGTATGCACACTTCTTCTTTTTATTGAGCCCATGGTCAGGCAAGGAGGCGGTGTTGGAGGAAGGGTTCAGAGCCACTTGCAAAAGCATAGAAAAAAAGGTATGTAGTACCCTTAAACAAATTTATTTCTTAGTATTTTTCTTTATTAGTGGGACTGGTTGGACAGGGGAAGAGACACAGAACAGACTTCTTTTTATGTTTTTGTTAATGGAGATTCATTTAAAAAAAATAAAAATCTTTTGAGGATGCTGCAGTAGTTAAGCCCATCAGTTGCTCACATTTTGGAGTTATTGCTAGCAACTCATTGGTGTGATTTCAGTCTTCAAGAGATTACAAGTCCTACTTCTCATCAAGTAGGAGTCTTGTACCCATTTACATATTATCAAATCACCCCTTGTATGAAAGATGCATACATAGACTATAGATCTTTTGTCTTTCATTCTCACCACAAGAAAGATCTACCTCTTCTTCTGGTTCTGTCACTGCAATGTCTTACATGACACCTTGAACAAAAGCTATTCTGAGTAAAATATTTCAGGCTAATTAGGTTTGCCATGAAACTTCATTATCCTTTTGGCTCTTCATCATTTTAATTTTTTTAAGATCATGATAGTCAAGAAGCCATAACCAGAGAATATCACTGGTGAACTATTATTGTTAAATTATTGATTTTTTGTTGATAATAGTTTAGGATCATTGAAAGCACCACACAATTTTCCAAAAGCATTAACATATCTCTTCCTCCTACTCAGCCTAGATTTAACCATTATTAATCTACAATGGTTGTTTGAAACAGATACATTAATGTACTAAACTACTCGTTTATCTGTCTAACTTCATATCATAGTCTGGGCAATGTAAGTTATTTGTTTACTTTCTTTTTCCATTTATAAATAGTTATAGCTTTTCTTTTTATAGATTCAGTGCAATAAAATGAAAAGAGGGAAGGACAAAATGAGAGAAAGTGAAGATGAGAGAATGAGAGATATGGAAAAGGAATAAAATCAAAAATAATAAAGAGTGGAAAGAATGACATGGAGTGAGACACAAGTTAAAAAAGTAAAGAAAAATGAGACAGATAGAAGCAAAATAGAAAAATAATTAACAGGAATGGTTTATTAGGTTGTGAATTAGATTATACCCTAATCACTTCATCTGTAGGTTGAGTTTCTAATTGGCCAGTATTTGTTTTTTAATCTTTAAAAACTGGTGGTTATTTTCATTAAGGGTTTTTGAAGAGTTTTTATTTTGGGTAGTACTAGTTATGGTTCTTGAAGTTGTAATAAATAAATATAACTTGGGATCTCTCTACCTCAAGTTGTTACTATGAAAATATGGTGAGCCAGACTCTAAGTTATTCAGGTTATCTAGATTCTCTTGGTTCCTGTGGTTTTATTCTTGATCTTGAATGAACTTTTGAGAAAAATTTAGAGTGCATAGAAGGAAAGATGGCACCCATGGTGAAAAATTCAGGGATAAAGGGGAGAAGCAACCAGACTACATTTGAACTATCCAAGTGATGACCACTGGCTGTCACCTAAAAGAAAGGTATTAAAAACTGAATTGGTATTACTCACTGACTCATGGAATTGTGAGTTACTATGTTACTTTTCCTATCTAATATTTGACAATCACCTTGTTCCACTCAGCTTTGTCTTTTCCTGCACTTCTACATAAAGTAAGTGCCATGACCTTAACTAGTGACCAACAATCTACTCAGACAGACCTGGATGCAGTGTTAGTCATGTCTTAAGGAACTTTTATAAAAACAAAAAAAAAAGAGTGATGCCAGAATTAGATAAAAATTCTGAGAGTCTAGCTATAGAGAAGTGGGTACATACAGAACTGAAACAGAAAGATTTGGAAGCCCATGGGCAACCAGCAAAAGAAGAAAGAGAAGATTAGAGTTAAATTATATCAGAAAAGGAATATATTAAGGAAAGCCCTTGGTTCTCAGAGCAGAAGATTTGGGCTGATACCACCAATGTATTCTCTTACTCAATATCTAAGGGAAGTCCCAAGGAAAGGTTTGTTTTGCCCCCACTTTTCCCTCCCAGTACCTTTTCTATTCATAGTAATAAAATCTGCAGTTTCATTACTTCCCCACCCAAATCTAAATTCTGCTTCAATTACAAAGAAGAGTAAATTTAAATATAGATTAAGACTGGGAGCTCAACTTCTTTCTAAATATTGGGAATTTTCTTCTCTGGGGGTTCAGAGCAATTGTGATTGAACTTTTAACTAAAAATAAACTCCCAGAAGTTCAGAGGAAGAAATAACATGGATGATAGGGGCCATTTTCATTCCTTTAAGCTTAAAGTATATGGAGAATGGATTAAGGAAGGTTGGGTGATCTATAAGTCATGGAGATCAATTATTAGTCTCTTATACTTGTCTTAGTGAAAGGAAGTGAGGGCCTGAACTACAGCATCAGTATAAATGGAGAGTAGGGGATGGGTATGAAGGATTGTGGGTATCCCTTATTAATTGAATCAAATCAAAGTAGCTGTCTAATTTAGCCCATGCCTTGACAACTTTCTGTGCCTGTTATAAATTGTTAGAAAACTCTAGCAATATTAACAGTTAACCAAGTTAAAAATCAAATGATTGCCAATAAGCCAAAATCCAGAATTTTCCTCCAGAAAGTAAGTGATGTCATTAGAGTTTATTCCCTTTTTACACAAAACTATTACATAAAATTGTTAGTCACATATTTCAGGTTTCTGGAAGAGGAAAGACAGTTAACAGAAAGTCAAATATATTCATTATGGAGATTTTTGAAAAAAAATATTTTCAATGCTATAGTGGTCTGAGGGAGCCTTTCATCCTTTATCAGCCAATCCTTCCTGCTTCTCTTCTAGAAGGAAAGTGGTATTTGTAGTGCCTAAGTCATCTAATTCTAAATTTTCACTCCATGTTCATGTTTTTTTTAAAAAAAATTGATTTGATAGTACATAATGAAATCTTTCTTAACAATTGAATATTCAGTGTTCAAACAGCCACAGCATCTGCTAACGCCTACAGTGGCAGATTTTTTTAGACAGACTCTTAAAATTGAGTAATTAAGAATCTGGATCTCTTTACAGTACTGAGGTCCTAGCCAAGATAATTCTTCTACAGCAGGTGGTATGTGAGAACCACAGCTATAGAGACTGTGATATAACTCTGTTTATGTTAACATGTTAGACAGTGACATCAAAACCAGCCTTCCTTGTGACTCCACTAGGCTGGAATCCCAAGAAGCTCAGACCTGAAAATATTTGGCTTAGAAATTCATTCCATTTTTAGAATAAACATGGCACTTAATGCCCCCTCTGGTGTCATCATAGAAGGGGCCTAGTTCAACCTTTCCATTTTGCAGATGGAAAGAATACTGGATTTGAAGCCAGAAAGACCTGAGTTTGAATTCGGACTTTAATTAAGTTCATTAAGTCTTTTTTCTCTTCTCTACAAAATGGAAATAATAATAATAATATCTCAGGGTTAGCATGAGAATCAAATCACTGCTTAATAAGCTTAAATCAAGAATCACAGCATGAATGACTGATGATGATGGTGATGATGATGAAGAGAATGAGGAAGATGATGACATGCAGAAAGTTTGAGAGACTTGCTCAAGTTCCTAAATTGGCAGAGATGTATTCAAACCTTCATCCTCTGATTATCATTGTAGGGCTTTTCCTATCATGTGTGCTGTTCCTATTTGCTTACTCTAATATTTATATAACTATTCTCAAGGAAGTTAAAAAAAAGACTTCCTTTTTTTTTCCATTTGAATCATTACTAGTGCTATCCTATTCTATGCATGGAGCAGGTAGCATGGTGTGGTATAAGAGAACTAGTTAAAACTAGAAAATCTAAATTAGAGTTCTAGCTCTATCATTTGCTAGCTTTGTGATCCTGACAAAATCAATTAATGTCTGAAGGTTTTATGTTCCACATTTGTAGAATGGAGGCAGTTATATTTGCCCTATGTCACTGGATTATTTTGAGCAAGCATTTTGTAAACCTTAATATCCTACATAACTGTGAGTGATTCATTCTTAATTACTATTAATTAATTCTTAATATATCATTTCAATTTTAGTCATAGCATTTAAGGAATTTTCTCCTGCTATCTAAAAACATACCTATGTTTCTCCCAGCTGTAAGAATCCTTTTCTTGATAGTGTCATCCCTGTAAACTGCAGTCTTACTACTCTTCTTGTTTTCATGTATAAGAAAGGACTTTCTATACTCACTACCTTCTTTCCCTCATCTTCTAGTCATTTTTCATCTGTTTGTACCACTTCACTGAAACAGTTTTCTTCAGAGTTATATATAAATAATCTAAATGCCAAATCTGATTGTCTTTTTGTAGATCTTGCTTGATCCTTCTGTTGCTTTTGATACTGTTAAACACTTTCTCCTTTTTTGAACATTCTTTCCTCTCTTGCTTTTTGTGACATTGCTCTTTTCTGGTTCTCTGACCCTTTTCAATTTCTTTTGCTGGAACATTATCTAGGTTCCCTCCACCTCCAAAATGTTGGGTATCCTATTAGGTTCTTTCCCAAATTTAAATAATCTTTTTTATATCTCCAGTGTTATATTGCCAACTTTCTGCTGGGCAACTCCACCTTGTTATCCTATCTCAAATTCAACACATGTGAAATGGAATTTAATATCCTCTTTGTTATTCCACAGGGAAGACATCCCATCTCTCAGATTGGAATATTTTGTCTGGTTGTCTTCCATACCTGGAATGTTCTCCCCCAATTCTCCAAGTTGGCTTCCCTGGCTTTCTTTAAATCCCAACAAAAATCTTGTCTATAAGAACCTTTTCCCAATCCGACTTAATTCTGGTTTCTTTCTTCTTCAAATTATTTCCTATTTATTCTGCATGTAGCTTGTTTATATGTATTTGTGTTTTCCTCCATTAGACTGTGAGTTTCTTGAGGGAGAGGACTGCCTTTAGACTTTTTTATGTCCCACTGTTTAGTATAGTGTCTGACACAAAGTGGTACTAAATAGATGTTTATTGATTGAATCTTTACTAAACCTATTCTTTCTTTCCTCTTTATGTGGAGAGCATTCCCAGCCTTCTAGTCATCTAAGTACATAACCTAAGAATTTTCTTTTCCTTCACACCTCCTTATCCTATCAATTCCAAAATTTTTTTAAACTTTATCTTTAAAAAAATATGGCATACTTGGCTCTTTTCAACAATAAGGTGATTCAAGGCAATTTCATAGACTTGGAGTGGAAAAGTGCCATCCACATCCAGAGAGAGAACTATGGAGACTGAATGTGGATCAGACCATAGTTATTTTCATCTTTGTTTTTGTTATTGTTATTTGCTTTTTTTTCTTTCTTGAATTTTTTCTCTCTTGATCTGATTTTTGTTGTTATTGTTGTTGCATAGCATGAATATGGAAATATGTTTAGAAAAATTTCACATGTTCAGCTTGTATCAGATTGCTTGCTATCTTGGAAAGGAGGGAGGGAGGAGGAGAGGAAGAAAAATTTGGAACACAAATTTTTGCAGAAGTTAATGATGAAAACTATCTTTGCATGTACTTGGAAAAATAATAAAATACTATTAAAATAAAAAAATAAAAACTGTCATATTTGTCTCCTTTTCTTACATGCTCACTACTGTAGTTCAGTTTTTTTATCACCTCAGTTATATCATTCAAATAGACTTCATATCCATTTCTCTGATTCCAGGCACTCCCCTTTCCAATTATTCTCTTCCACACAGCTGTCAAATTAATAATACACAGATCTGACTGTATCATTCTCCTGCTAAAAATACTCAGTCCTTCTTTATTACCTATAGAATTAAATGTAAACTCATCACCAGCTGGGTGTTAAAAGCCTCCCACAGTCTGGCTCCCACCTACCTCTCTAGACTAATTTCATATTGTGAAATTCTTTTACAAATTCTTCAAACTGGCCTACTCTTTGTCCCCTGAAATTAATTATTCCTTTCTCCATATCTTTGTTTTCATACACACTGTCACTTATCATAGAATATATGCATTCTTACTTCTAACTCTTTGAATATTAAACTGCCAAGGCTTAATTTACTTTGGACCTCTTAAAAGTTTTTTCTGAACTTAAAAGTTTCCACTTTAATTGTTAGTGTGCCTTCCCTCTCCACAGATTATCATTTATGTTCTTTTTTATCTGTGTACAAACACAGATAATTCTTTATTCCCCAAATACAATGTAAACTCCTTCAGGTCATGGACTCTTTTGTTTTTGTATTTGTATTCTTAATGTCTTAATTGTATAAATACTATATGCATAGAAGGTACTTAATAAAATGTTGTTTAATTAAATTTGAATTGAATTCAGAATTTAAATCAGAGTCATATATCCTTCTTGGGTTTCAGGCTCAATTTACCATCTTCTAAATTTTTTTTTATTTATTTCATTTAATATTTCCCAATTACTGTAAAAAAATTTTTTTATATGCCTTTTAAAAGTGTCAAGTTCTAATTCACTCCCTTCTTCATGCCCTTCCTCTTTGAGAAGGGAAGCAATTTGATAGAGTTTATACATATGAAGTCATACAAAACACATTTCCCTACTAGTCATGTTTCAAAATAAAAAAGACAATAAAAGAGACACATAAAGAAAAATTTTAAAATGTGCTTTGATCTGTAGTCAGAGTTCATAGAAATGCTATTGTTATGTACATTGTTCTGGTTCTGCTCACTTCACTTTTCATCAGTTCATGTAAGTCTGTGTTTTTGAAACCATCCTGCTTATCATTTCTTATAGCACAATATCATTTCATCACTATCATATATCACAGCTTGTTCCACACTATTACAGATCTAATAGTGGTATTGCTGAGTCATAGAGTATATATAGTTTTATAGCTCTGGGGACATAGTTCCAAATTGTTTTCCAGAATTGTTGGGCTAGTTTACAATTCTACCAACAATGCCTTAATATCCCAATTTTTCCACATCCTTCTCAGCATTTGTCATTTTCTTTTTTTGTCATGTTAAGTCAATGTGATAAGTGTGAAGTGTTATCTCAGTTATCTTAATTTGCATTTTTTAATCAGTAGTGACTTAGAACATTTTTTCGTGCCACTATATATACCTTCGATTTCTTTTTCTGAAAACTGCCTGCTCATATCTTTTGACCATTTAACATCTAAGGAATGGCTCTTATTTTGACAAATTTGACTTTGTTCCTTATATATTTGAAAAATGAGGTGTTTATTACAGAAACTTGCTATAAAATCTCCCCCTGCACCCTGGTTTTCTTTCTCATGTTCTAGTCTTTCTAATTTCTAATTCTAATTTTTTTTCCAATTTTCTTTCTGATTTTGAGTATATTACTTTTGCTTCTGCTAAAGCTTTTTATATCATATAATCAACATTTTCCATTTTACTTTCTGTGATCTTCTGTATCTTTTAAACTATTGCATTATCCATGGAACTAACAGGTATATTTTTTCCTATGCTCCCCTAATTGACTTATGTTATCATAAATCAATTTATCCATTTTGACTTTTTTTTTTTTTTTTTTTTTTGCTGAGGCAATTAGGGTTAAGTGACTTGCCCAGGGTCACACAGCTGTCTGAGACCAGATTTGAACTCAGGTCCTCCTGACTTCAGGGCTGGTGCTTTATCCACTGCACCACCTAGCTGCCCCCATTTTGACCTTTTCTTGGCATATGATGCAAGATGTTAGTCTATGCTTAGTTTCTGCCAAATTGCTTTCCAGCTTTTCCAGCAATTTTTGCCAGTTGGTGAGCTCTTACCCACAAAGCTTAGATCTTTGGGTTTATCAAATACTAGATTACTATCTTCATTTACTACTGTATACTGTGTACCTAATTTATTCTACCAATCTATTACTTTGTTTCTTAGCCAGTACTAGATTGTTTTTGAAGATTACCACTTTGCAATATAGTTTGAAATCTGGTACTGCTAGGCTTCTATCTTTTAGATTCTTCTCGTTGATTCATTTGAAATTCATGACCTCTTGTTCTTCCTGATGAATTTTGTTGTTATTTTTTCTACTTTATGAAATAATTATTGGTAGTTTGATGGAATGACACTAAATAAATAAAGTAACTTACATAGAATTGTCATTTTTATTATATTGTTTCAGTCTTCCCAAGAACAATTAATATTTCTCCAACTGTTTAGATCTATCTTTATTTGTGTGAAGTGTTTTAGAATTGTGTTCATATATTCCCTGGGTTTGTCTTGGCAGATAGACTGCCAAGTATTTTGTATTATTTGCAGTTATTTAAAATGGAGATTTCTCTATCTTTCTGCTGGATATTTTTTGGTAGTAAAAAGAAATGCTGATGATTTTTGTGAATTTATTTTATTTCTTGTAAGTTTGTTAAAGTTTTTCATTGTTTCTACTAGTTTTTTAGTTGACTCTTCAGTATACCATCATATTATCTGTATTTCCTACCTCCATGTTTGGTAACATGGATTTCTTTTACCAATTGAGTATGTGTTTCTGTATGTTTGTGTATTTTTTTTCATTCTTCAAACAGATTTGGATGTGAAGCTTATATTGCCCTTCCTACTTGCCCCTCTACGTAAAAGCTCTTTTTTGTCCATTTATGTGAGATCATTTTCTTCATTTTCTCTCTCCCCTTTCTCTCCTTTTTCTCACTCATTAATTTAAAAAAAATTATCCAAACATTTTATTAAATACTCATTTCCCCCCATTTTGCTAGATATTTTAGTGAGTGTGTTAATTTTTATTGTAATCAGCTTGTTCATCATTTTTTATAGAATAATAATATTCTATTACCTTCATATACCACAGCTTGTTGAGTCATTCCCCAATTAATGTGCATCTGCTCATTTTCCAATTCTTTGTTACCACAAAAAGAGCTGCTACAAACATTTTTTGCACATGTGGGTCTTTTCCCCTCCTTTATGATTTCTTGGGGACACAGACCCAGTAATAACAGTACTGGATCAAAAGGTATGCACAGTTTTATACTCCTTTGGGCGTAGTCCAGATTGCTCTCCAGAATGGATGGATCATTTCACAACTCCACCAACAATGCATTAGTGTCCCAGTTTTCCCACATCCTCTCCAACATTTATCATTATCTTTTCCTGTCATCTTAGCCAATCTGAGAGGTGTGAGTTACTATCTCAGAACTGTTTTAATTTGCATTTCTCTAATCAGTAGTGATTTAGAATATTTTTTTTTCATATAACTATAGATGGCTTTAATTTCATCATCTAAAAACTGTTCATATCCTTTGACCATTTATCAATTGAAGAATGACTTGTATTCTTCTAAATTTGACACAATTCTTTATAGATTTTGGAAATGAGACTTTTATCAGAAATACTGGATGTAAAGATTTTTTCCCTAGGTTTGTACTTTCTTTTTAATATTGTTTCTGTTGCTTTTATTTGTGCAAAACCTTTTTTAACGTAATCAAAGTTATCCATTTTGCCTTTCATAATGTTTTTTACTTTTTCTTTCATCATAAATTTCTCTTCTCCAAAGATCTGATAGGTAAATTGTTCCTTGTTCTCCTAATTTGTTTATGGTATCATCCTTTATATGCAAATCATACCTATTTTGACTTTATTTTGATTTGAGGTGTGAGATGAGGTTTATGCCGTGTTTCTGACATACTATTTTCTAGCCCAGCAATTTTTTGTCAAATAGTGCATTCTTATTATAGAAGCTAGAGTTTGGGGATTTATCAAATACTAGATTACTATAGGCCTTGATTATTGTGTCATGTATATCTTAATCTATTCCACTGTTCCACCATTGTACTTCTTAGCCATTACCAAATGGTTTTGATGACTAATGCTTTATAATAGAATTTTAGGTTTGGTACTGTTAAGCTACCATCCTTTGCATTTTTTTTTCATTAATTTATTTGATATTCTTGACCTTTTGTTCTTCCAGATGAATTTTGTTATTATTTTTTTCTAGTTTTATAAAATAATTTTTTGGCAGTTTGATTGGTATGGCACTGAATAAATAGACCAATTAAGGCAGAATTGTCATTTTTATTATATTAGCTTGGCCTACCCATGAGCAATTGATATTTTTCCAATTGTTTAGATCTGACTTTATTTATGTACAAAGTATTTTGTAATTATGTTCATATAATTCTTGGGTTTGTCTTGGCAGGTAGACCCTCAATTATTTTATTTTGTCTACATTTATTTTGAATGGAATTTCTCTTTTTGTCTCTTGATGATGGGCTTTTCAGTAATATGTAGAAATGCTGATTATTTATGTGGATTTATTTTATATTCTGAAACTTTGCTAATGATATTTATAGTTTCCAGTAGGCATTTGGATGATTTTCTAGGATTTTCTAAGTATATCATCATATCATCTGCAAAGAGTGATAGTTTTATTTCCTCATTGCCTATTCTAATTCCTTTAATTTCTTGTACTTTTCTTATTGCTAAAGCCAACATTTTAGAACAATGTTGAATAATAGTGGTGATAAGGAGCATCCTTGTTTCAACCCGGATCTTATTGGGAATACATCCAGCTTCTCTCCTTTAAAAGTAGTGCTTGCTGTTGGTTTTAGATACTGTTTATTATTTTAAAGAAAGCTCCCTTATTTCTATTTAATCTGTAGTGTTTTTAAAAGGAATGGATTCTGTATTTTGTCAAAAATGTTTTATGCATCAATTGAGATTATCATATGATTTCTGTTGGTTTTGTTATCAATATGGTTGATTATGGTAACAGTTTTCCTGATATTAAACCAGCTCTGTACAGGATTCCTGATATAAATCCCATTTGATAATAGTATATTTTTCTGCTGATAAGTTGCTGTAATCTTTTTGCTAATGTTTTATTTAAATTTTTTTGTATCAATATTCACTAGGGATATTGATTTGTAATTTTCTTTCTCTGTTTTGCCTCTTGTTGGTTTAAGTATCAGTGTCCTATTTGTGTCCTAGAAGGAATTTGGCAGGATTCCTTCTTTACTTATTTTTTCAAATAGATTACATAGTATTGGGATTAATTGTTCTTCAAATGTTTGATATAATTCACTTGTGAATCCATCTGGCTTTGGAGATTTTTTTCTTAGAGAATTCATTAATGACTTGTTCAATTTCTTTTTCTAAAATGGGACTATTTAAGTAATTTATTTCCTCTTCTGTTAACCTGGGTAATTTATATTTTTGTAAATATTCATCCCATTTCAAGATTGTCAGATTTGCTGCCATAAATTTGGGGGAATAATTTTAATTTCTTTTTCATTGGTGGTAGGTTCATGCTTGTCCTTTTTGATGCTGGTGATTTTTTTTTCCTTTTTTGTGATCAAATTAACCAAAAGTTTGTCTGTTTTGTTGAGTTTTTTTTTTCATAAAACCAACTCTTAGTTTTATTTACTAGTTCTATAGTTTTCTTAGTTTCAATTTTATTAACCTCTACTTTGAGTTTCAGAATTTCAAGTTTGATATTTAATTAGAGGGTTTTAACTTGTCCTTTTATCTAGTTTTTTTTGTTGTTGTTGTTGTATGCCCAATTCATTGATTTCCTCTTTATTTTATTCATCTAGCTATTTAGAGATATAAAATTTCCCCTAAGAACTGCTTTGGCTGCATCCTATAGGTTTTGGTATGTTGTCTCATTATCATCATTCTCTTAGATAAAATTATGGATAATTTTTGTGATTTGTTGTTTGACCCACTCATGTTTTAGAATTAAATTATTTAAGTTTCAGTTAGTTTTTAGTCTGTCTTTCCCTGGCCCTTTATTGAATATAATTTTTATTGCCTTGTACTCTGAAAATGAAACATTTACTATTTCTGCCTTTGTGCATTTGATTATGAGGGTTTTATGCTCCAATGCATGGTCAGTTTTGGTGTATGTGCCATGTACTGCTGAGAAAAAGGTGCATTTTTTTCTGTCCCTATTCTTTTTTCTCAACAGGCTATTATGTCTATGTTTGCTAGAATTCTATTAACCTCCCAATTTTTCACTTGATTATTTTGTGGTTAGATTTTTCTGATTCTAGAAGGTTGAGGTCTACCAATAGAATAGTTTTGATATCTGTTTCTTCCTGTAACTGACTTAAAATCTCTAGGAATTTGGCTACTCTACCACATATACATTTAGTATCTTTACTACTTCATTATTTTTGGTACTTTTTATCAAAATGTACTTTTTGCCTTATCTCTTTTAATAAGGTCTAATTTTTACTTTTCCTCTGAGATCAGAATTGCTACCACTGTTTTTTTTCACTTTAGCTGAAGCATAATAAATTCTGTTCCAGCCTTTTACCTTTACTCTGTATGTCTCTCTATGTGTCAAATGTGTTTCTTGTAAACAGCATATTATAGGATTCTGGTTTTTTTTAAAAATTCACTCTGCTATTCCTTTTCATTTTATGGGAGAGTTCATACCATTCACATTCACAGTTATGATTACCAACTTTATATATCCCCTCTCCTATTTTCTCTCTTGTATATACTTTTGATCTCTCTTTCCACCTTGTCCTTAGTCATGTGTTTTTTTTTAATCCACTTTCCCCACTACCTTATCTCCTATCATTTCTTCCCCCCTTCTCTTAGGTCTTTTTTTTTACCCTTAGTAAAAGGTAGTACTTAGTATTGATTTTTTTAACCCACTCCACCCCCTACCTTATCTTCTATCTCCCCTTTCTCTTTCTTTTTTTTTCTTTCTCTTACCTTTTCTCCTAGTGTTTCTGCTCTCCCTTCTATCCTGTTCCTTCCTTTTCTTTCCTCTTTGTCCTCCTACTTCATTACTGATAAGATCAAGCTTTAGACAATTTTCATCCCCCTTCCTTCTTTCCCTTGTTTGTAATAGGTTTTTTGAGCCTCTTAGTGTGAACTAATTGTCTCATTATACCTTCCTTTCTTCTTTTTCCAGTATAGACCTTTTTCTACCTCTTAATGTCTTTTTCTTTGGTATCATAATATAAGAGTCCATTCACATCACATTCTCAGTCTATGTGATAACCCCCAATATATGTACATATGTATATATGTATACATATATGTGTGTATGTACATATATACTTTCCCCCCTGTTTACCTTTCTGTGCTTCTCAAGTCCTGTGTTTGTAGATTTAATTTTCTGCTTAGTTCTGTATTTTTTTTTTTTTGGCTGAAAGTCTCTTACTTCATTGAAGCACCATTGCCTCCCCTGATAGATGATGCTGAGTCTAGCTGGTTAGTTCATTGTTGATTGTAACTTAGGTCCTTTGCCTTCTGGAATATGGAAGCTGCCAGATTCTGGGTAATCCTGATTCCTGCTTCTTGACATTTGAATTGTTTTTGTCTGGCAGCTTTCAGTTTTTTTTTTTTTTTAACTTAAAATTGTTCTAGAGTTTTGCAACAGTGTTCCTTGGGATTTCTCTTCCCAGAGGTGATCAATGGATTTCTTCAGTGAGTATTTCCCTCTCTGTTCCTAGAATACTAGGGCAATTTTCCTTAATGATTTCTTAAGAATGCTATCCAAGATCTTTTTTGGTTCGTGGTCTTCAGGTAGGCCAATAATTTTAAAAATCATCTCTTCTGGTTCTGTTTTCCAATTTGGCTGTTTTTCCAATGAGGTATTTCACATTTTCTTACATTTTAAAAATTATTTTTGGTTTGTTTGACTGATTCTTGCTGTCTCACAGAGTCATTAACTTCCATTTGCCCTGTTATAGTTTTCTTTTCTTTTTCTCTCTTTTTTTTTTTTTTTTTTT